>KL285384.1:28072-51890 GCA_000699545.1 Podiceps cristatus
CTGCTGAATGCTCAGATTTTTCTAACATGCTTGTTGGAGTACACAAGTAAAGGGAAATGAAAGTCACCAACCCTTAATCAATACCAATTCAAACACTTGCTGAGACTATGACACCACAAAAATCACTTTCTCAACAAACAGTCTAAAAAAAAGGGGGGGGATAAAAAAGGGCATATGAGAAGGTGTATGGTTGAAAAAAAGATGATGTGCTATAGTTTTTGTAGTACTTTCCTATTGTGTGCTCTGCTAAGTAATGATGCTTACCTTCCAAGGAGAAGCTGTCTTAGAATCCGTTTCATCCTGTTTGAAAATGTGAAGAAACAGCTTTAAATAAGAAGCAAAATCCGTAACTATCAGAATATACTAAAAATCTTTGAAAGTTATCCATGTTCAATCCTTAACAGACTAAATCAATTTTTATATGGAAGTATTTCTGTCATTTTGGGTCATTTACTTTGGTTTGTGATGTCGGCTAAGACACTCGGGAAATAAAGGGATCAGAGATAATCTTTTTATGTCAATTTAAATTCATTATTGAGTTCCTTCATGGAAATGGACAAAAATCATGGCTGAACTTCTACTTGTACATCCCAAACCCGTTATAATTCCCACACTATTTCAGAAATCAACACTTACCCTGGGCATCATACCATAGACTTCCTGCAAAGGAAAAAGGAAAGAAACAACTTGTTATTTTCTAACAGAAAGAAAGATTTTACTGCTTTTGAGAAAGGGAAAATAGCAAGACATACACTTCCATCCTTCTTTCACAAATTGCTTACCAGCATGTCATTACACCAAAGAGTGCTCACACAACCTAAACATGTAGCAGAAATAGGAGTTTGACTACTCAACCATCTACTGCAACACATCATCTCAGAGCTCAGAAAACAAACAAGTTTCTTCAATGTTGGCACTGGATAAAATTATTTACAGAAACAGCACAAATATGTGAAAAACTTGGGAGAAATATAGGTATGTTATTATAAAAACAAAACAGAAACCCCACAAAGCCTATCCCTCTGTAAGATGAGCTCTATTTTGTTTCTCTTTTCCCTTAGCATTCCTCACCATCTTTCCTGTAAATAAGTGAAGGCTAAAATTTCAAATTTATACAAAGCAAAGCTAAAGCATGGATTCTCCATGACTTTTAATATTATTTTGAAGACCTTCCATTCCTAAAAAAAAAAAAAAAAAAAGAAAAAAAAGAAAAAAGCTCTAGATGGTGCAGTTTGCTATAGTACTATTTAAAAAGAAACAATTCAAAGGGTACCCTTATGATGGCCATACTACAGGCATGGAGTATCTCTGGTGAGAAGACCAGAGAGCAGAAAGGAACAGCTAGAATCTTGCAACAACACACAAAGCAGAAGACAATGGAAAGGAAGAAAGTCTTTTGCTCCTCAAGGGGATTAGACTAAGTCAGAAATAAAGTGGACCTGTTGCTGTACTGCTTGCACTTCATCTGCCATCAACCCTTCTGACTCCAGGTCATTTGCAACCTTGTTTATGTCCTTCAGACGTGACTCGTTAGCTTTTAAATCCTGCATGAAACAGTAAAATATCCCAGCATTAACATTCACACAAGCAAAACACATGGATCAAGTTGGCACACCAGCGGTGCCAGAAAGTACATGGTTTGTAAGCAGTAGGAATTCAGCACACTTGACCTTTACAGTTACCAGTGAATACAAAACTCATGAGAGTCTACGCCAAGAAACCCCAGCTGTCAGCACTAAGGAATTAAAGAAATGCACTATCAGAGGTTTCCATACACAAAGTTAATTAACAATCAGGAATGGAATACGCTTTTAAACTGTCAAGTTTACAGAAACTACCAACGTGAAGATCAAAAGCTATCATCCATATGACTGCATGAATAAGCTAAAAGTCCAACTTAAAAAGTACTTGTACTATGACACTTAAAAGCATCCAGCCAAACAGACAGAGAGCTTTCTATAAAGCAGAAAGGGAGCCTGATTTAAAAAGTAGTAGAGAATTTGCATTTAAATCTAACAGATGACACATTTTAATTTCAACCATTAGCTCATTTTAAAAGGCCTCAAATCCAGCAACTGCTATCATCTTCTCTCCTACAGTATTAGGTTGGCTCAGATTGCTCGTTAGTCAACTTTAAAGCTGTAAACATGGTAATTCCCACAGAACTGTTAAATCACTGTCTTTTCCAATGTATAAGATCAGGCATCTTTGCATGTCAGTGCTCAGTATCTTACCACAGTGGACAGAAGAATTATAGCTGCCCAAGCAATTCTTTCATAATTAATTTACTAGTATGGCAAACACTGGGAGAAAAAAATAAAACCAAAAGCCTACCAGCATTCTGAAGCAGAGTATCAAAAATCAGTATTTTCTCGTATCTTGGGAAAAACTCTACAGATTGAACTAAAACGCATCTTTCTTTTCAACAAAAAGGTAGAGGAATAGCTAAACTGAAAGTTATGTTTTACACAAAATCAAATTCCTCCAAAGCTTGGCAGGTTCTATATTTGAATGTGTTGAAGGAGCGTTTCAGTTCTCTGGGAGCTGGGAAGCATGTAGCAATCTGGAGACTGTAACCACAGTGAAGACTTTTGAACGCGGGATTCTCTCTATACTCACAAGACAAAACTATAAAATAAGCATATATACACTTTTATTGCCAAAGCTATGCTTCCTTCTCAAGTATGCTCAGCTATGAAAAATTATCACAGATATAGGATCAGAAAACCTGAGCAGAAAGACCAAAACCAACACACACATTATGCAGCATTAAAACATACCTTCTGAAAATCATCAAATTTCTTCTGTAGCACCTCCACCTGCTCCAGATCAGCACCCACTTCCTCATTTGTGAGTGCAGCTTCCTTCTCATTGATCCACTGTTGAAGCTCATTAGCTTCACGGAAAAGCATAAATTTTTTGCAGCTTTTTTCTAGCATGCCTTTACGTTTT
This sequence comes from Podiceps cristatus, assembly GCA_000699545.1. NCBI lineage: Eukaryota > Metazoa > Chordata > Aves > Podicipediformes > Podicipedidae > Podiceps > Podiceps cristatus. Next base: position 31,025 of record KL285384.1, read on the forward strand.
TCTCCCAGCTCAAGAAGAGAGTGATACCTGGGACAAGGAGAAAAGGAAAGCAGGGGGCAGTCAGATTGACGTGAGCAGAGTCCCAGTCATTTACCAAGTACTGGTATCACCAAAGATGTGGGAAATCCCTGCACTCTACACGCTGCTCTCTTACGGAATGATCTACTTGTACGTAACTAGGTAAACGTAAACTGTACGTGTTCTTCCTCTATGTGGATATGCACATCAAAATGAAGACATCCCACATGTAACACTTCACTGGGCAAAAGCAAACCCAAATCACAGCTTAGGTCAGGGCAGGCTCTTAAGCTACAGCAGCACTGCAGTGCAGTAATGACTCCATGAGGTCTTACTTTCTGAGAAATATTTTCCTATAGTACATCAAGTTTGCCATCAGATTATTAAAATCCACTAGCCTCTCAGCTATGGGACATAGATGTCTTACCTACACATTAATCAGTGCAAAATCTGCTGCATGTTTAAAAATAGGTCTTATTTCTTTGATGACACAACTATATTCAACTGGGAAATGCATAAAACTCCTTTCAAATACACTGGTTTTATGTCTGTGGAATTCCCAACAACATCAGTGAAATTACTCCTCATTTACATTACAATAAATGCAAAGTAAAACCCCTAAAATCTTTCAATTGGTTTGAACAGGCAAAAAAACAAACCTCAAAAGCCCAGCCATTTATTTAAAACCACAAGAAAACTGATGGCTCCTATTTAATTTCTCGTAACCAACTAGACACAGACAGTCCTACAAGACCTTTCCCAAGCTATTGCTGAAAAAAGCAATATTGCTGAAAAAGTTTTACAGTGATTGATGCTGAATTACAGATCTCTTCAGAAATGCAGAATGACTGTTTTTAAAGAACTTGCATTCAGAAAAACCACACCCTTAACACCCATTCTTACTGTTACCCCATTTTAAGTCTTCTGGAAGATGAGATATTCTAGCTGCATCTGGACTGTTTAGGGTTTTTTTTTAATATCCTGAAACAGATTACGCATTGGTCTACTACAGTGATCAAAACCAGCAACTGATTCTCATTATTAAGCCATGAAGATATCCATTTTAATGTTATTAAATCAAATAATATGAGATGCTGCTGAGATACCTGCAGAGACCTCCAATAGGGAAAGGGCAGCCTTACAATGTTTTCACACCCCACCCCAACTTAAAGAGCTCGATGATGTAGCATTTTCCTAACAAAACTCAGGGATTACTAAGTCTGTTGAAGAAAATCCTTGATACTCTGGACTGTAATATCTATACATGAAATTGATAATCAACTCTAAGTCTTTCCACGGAAGCAGAGACTTCGTGGTTTCCTGTCTATCCTGGTTTAAGTCTGGATAGAAAGGAACTAAGAATCTTTTATGTTAGGTTTGAACGGAAGCATTCTACCCTGGCTTGAATGAGCTACTGCATGCAGGAAAACACGGTTTTGAAGCCTGCCCCGACGGCAGATGTCTGCCTCAACATACAACCTGAAGTGTTAGATACTTGCGAAGCTCAGAGGATCTGGAGCAGAAGTCCTTTAGAAGCAGACCCTCCCTCAAAATTGCTTTGCAACACAGAGATTAATTTAATACTTTCACTTTTGATTCTCAAGAAATATATTCTCTACAAAATGACAGTCAGGCACAGCCAATGAACACTATTCCTTTGCCTCTCCCAGCAGCTTCCAAGATCATAATGCAAATTTTGTATATTTTCCAGAAGACATGAACACAAGTTTGAAAATTAAGTTAATGTTAGGGTTATAATAAAAAAACACCCTAATCTAAATAAACAAATGGTTTTTGACTACCCAGCATGACTGTTACTTTATGTGATAAACCACGATAACTCCACCCTTTCCAAACTCTAATGCATTCATATGTGATGCAATACTTGGTATATGTATTTCCTCCATATTTATATAAACAAATCAATATTTGTATCTGTACCTCAGAAAACACAAGAGATGCTTTTTAAAAAAAACAGTCTAGATATCACTAAAGCCTCATTTGGTAAGCAAAACCAGCATCATGGAAAATAACATCATCAACCAATTTAGCAGCACACAGGTGACCAACAAGATAAACAGCTGGCTGGATGGCTGACTATACAAAAACACATGAAACACATACCACAACACTTCATCTAAACTGAAATAATTCACATTGCAGAAATTGTTTCCTTCATGTCTCTTTGGAGCAGCTTTCCCAAAAAAGAGAGAAACAAAGAGAGAATGAACAGTGACAGCATGGAGACAGCATGGTTTAGAAAGGGCTAATCCTACTCACAGTTCTTCGACCTGTTTCATACGCAGAGATACACTGCCGACTTCCTTAGTTATGAGAGTCCTGCACAGACAGAAGGAGCACAGCAAACGCATGCAAAAAATTAGTCAGATTAACAAAAATAATGAAAGCAGCAGCTCCATCCATGGGTTGTCTGTGGTAGGAGATGGTTAAGAGTTCACATTTAAATGGAGAAAATTAGGTGTCATTCGGAGGCAAACAAAGCAAATCAGACCAGGAGTACAATTCACATAAGGAAACCTCAGCAGTACAGTTGAACTCTCTCTATAAGGTCTCCTCATTTCCTGATCAATGTGCCATGTGATTGTAAACCAAAGGGTGGCCCCTGCTCCTTGGCTCAAAAATAAGGCACCCCTGTTCTAGTTTCTAAAAGCAGCATGCAAACTCACAGAGAAAGTTACAGATCATTAAAATCCTGAACAATGCGTCACAATTTTCCAGCATTCTTTCTTCTCACTGGTACAAGCTGCTTTCTTTTTTTGATGTTTTAATTATTATTTTATTTTTTTATTTTGGGTGCTTTTGTTTGGTTGGGGGGCACATTGGTTTTGCTTTGGTTTTTAATTCTAGAGCTAAGCTAGTAATTACAGTATGTCACTGTAATAACTGGTGCCTCAAAACAACTGAGCGGGAAGAAATTCTCATGTAGAATGGCAGTGCGGCTGTGCAAACAGATGGGAGTACGAATGGAACTTTCAGCTTTGCCTTCCAAGTGGCTTGATAAGATGAACCAGTAGCTCCCAGCTACCACCCACAGCCCTTGCTTTAACTAATCTACAACTGCCATGTGCTTTGGGAGGTCATTACCAAGCAGTCATGCAGTTTTCTCTATTTGCAATGGCATGTTTTTGGTTTTTTTTGTTGTTTTTTTTTTTTTTAAAAAAAAAAAAAAAAAAAAAGGGGGGGCACATTTTAGCCCATATAATGGCAATGAATAATGGCACCACATTTCAGGAAAACAAGTAACGAGCTAGCACCAAAGTAGTCACCGCTCCTAAGGAGGTGACTTCCAGAGGCAGCCCTATATAGGGAGGGTACTGTACTTTATGTAACCAAATTTAAGAAAGCTTTTCAAAACCAATCGCACATTAAGAAGTGACGACTACAAATACAAGAGCTGCTTAGGACAGATATAACTCACAAACAATTTTAAGTTGTTAGGTACAACAACAAAAGGAACACATAAAATACTGAAGTCAGACAGCAAGTTGAGCTCTAGTGTCATGAGTTTTACAGTTAAAAAAATGGAAAAAGCAACAAGAAAATCTAGAGTAAGAATAAAACAACTCAATATGGTGTCCCTGGTAAAGAAGCCCCTTGTTTTGCTCCAATATTAATTACTCCCTAGTGTAAGAGGCATCAGCCTGAACTTCTGGCATATGTGAAGCAAAGGCCAAGCCAGCAAACACTGGATGGGTGTCATATCTCATCAGTTAGATCTTACTGGTTGTCAATTTGCTCCTGTCGCAATGCTATGCTGCCTTGCTCTTCCAGGAGATTCTCTCGGGATGCGGACTGGGCAGGATCTAGTTTTTTCACATAGGCAGCTGGTACAAAGCCCTGACGGTCATTAACTTCAACTTTCCACCAGTCCTGGGGGGAAAAAAAAAAACAAAAACAGGCAAACTGTGAGGCAAGCACCAAGCGTGAAGTATGCTGAGCAAATTAAAGCTGAAAATTAGAGGCTTCTATTAACACAGGGAAACTAGTGATGCTCACAACAGTTTGCTCCTTTTACAGAGATCATTTCAAACAAACTGTGTCTTGAAGACATCTAGGTCTAACTGCCATGTCTCCCTCCCCTTGTGTTTGGTCAAAATCTCCTCAACAGTAGGGAAGTAACTTCTCTCAGACACAGGCCCTATAGCCTATATTGTTTATCTAACTCAGAAAAGCTGGCAGATACAGAGGAGTCATGAGAATCAGCTGAAGAGGTACACTAAAGTGCTGAATGGGAACATGGACTAAATGTGCAAATACTTTAACTACTTTGAATGCTCTTATTTAAAAAACAAAACAAAACAAAAATGCTCCCAGAGCACACAACATGAAGTGAACCAAGCAGCTTAGCAAACCAGAAGGCAAGGGCATACCTTGTTGGTGCTATTGAGCAAGGTGAGGATATCTCCCTTTTTCATAGTCACCTCCCGGGGACTCTTCTCCTGGTAATCATAGAGTGCCAGAACAAGCTCTTTTCCAGTTTCATCATCTGTGGGAGCAACTTGTTGCTAACAAAGAAGGAGCACAAGAAAAATGAGTTGTTCGATGTTTATTGCAATCAATGTAGCTGTCCTAAAAAATACTTCAGCCTTAGTTAAAGCTACTGTAGTGCCTTAAAATTATTCTTGTTGAGATAAATCCAATGCAGATAGACTAATCCAATGCAGATAGACTTATTTTAGGTGCTGTCTGGGCTCAAATCTTGAAAACCACCTTATTATACCTTTTTCTTCCAATGTAACATAGCTGTCTGTCATGATTATAACAGACCACTAAATTTTTTGAGAAAATCAAGTACAGTAAGTTCTCAAAACCAACAATTGTTATTAAGCTTTGTCTTTACCTTCTGCTGACCCAAGAATTTTAGCAACATGATTAGCATCTTTCCTTACCCTGCATGACTGGGCCTGTTCCCTTAATGCCTGTATGCTACTGCCGTAAGCAGAAAGATCAGACATCAAAGCTTCATGTTTCTTCAGAAGAGCCTGAAAGCGAATGATAAAAACAACATGTACACCAAGCCATTTTACAAATATTACTCTGCTTAAAGTACATACTTTGGCTCCATACACAGGGAATGTGGGTTTTTCACAGCTCCCAGTCTTGTGACTCTCACGAGAACAACTACTTCTATTTATTCACAGGCTAGATCGTAGTCCAAATGCTTCTGGTGCTTTTCCTCTGCCTTATCTCAGAAACATTCTTTTGTTCTGACCAGGAGTACCAGATATCACTCTGGAAATAGTGTTAAATTTGAAAGTATGCCTTTAAACTGCACTTCATCTTGATGCAATGTCAGTCGGCAGTGTCTGAGACATGGTGTTTGGCCACAGAACAATACTAGTAAAATAACTCAACAAAAAATTACTTCCAGACCAATGAACTGCTGAAAATCAGTCTGACTGAAATGCATCATCAAATGAGGAATTTGCTGATAATTATACTTTACAAAAACCCTATTAAAAAAGTGAATACAAATGTAAAGTTTCCTTGCAATTGGTTTAATACACTGAACAGCAAAATTTCACGTGCTGTAACTTGACTCTGAGCCAAAATTCAGCTTGATTTAAATATCTTCTGCACTTTTTCTTAAGAATCCTGCAATTAGCAGGATTTTTTTTAACCACTGGACAAATCCTCATCATGTTTATGCAAAACTGATTCAAACAAGAATCTCAAGTACCTCAGCAGAGTCTTCATCTTTTCCATAGTCTGTGCTACCTACAATGGGCTCCTTTTCCCTCATCCAGGATTCTGCCTCATTAGCATCAGCAAAGTACTGCTGAGCCTGCAGGGAATCCTCTAGGTCTTGTCGACGCTGAGATGCTTTAGCTTTCAGAGAGTCCCATTTTTGGTTTAGCTCGTTCAATTTGATTTTCACATCCTCAGCTGCAAAGTGTCCTAGGTAACAAAAAGAGAGGAAACTGGAGGACTTAACGAGACATAAATAATTCACACTAAAAAAAAAAATCACTCATACTTCTTGAAAGTCACAGAAATTAGACCTATTTAAACCTATTTAGCCAATTCTGACTCCAATAATGAAAGCGTAGCTCATCTTGTCCTTTTGCCTCAGATTGGAAAACACTAGTTGACAATTAAACTGTACTAGGAAGATTTGAATCATTAAGAACAAATCGAGACACATTTCTTCTCAATGATGAAACAAGAAAAGTCATCTCTTTCCAGTGGAAGAGTTTCAACAGCAGACAAATGTTATTTCAGACCCACATTCTGAATCCTGGAATCGGGGAATTTAGTGTTTGTTGGTTTGCGGTTTTGGGTTGTGTTTTTTTTTTTTTTTTTCCTTTCTTTCTTTCAAGTATTCTTGAGTTAAGAACACCCAGTAAGAAATAAAGATGCCTACTTTTTTTACTTACTGTGTGAAGGATCATCTCTCACAACATGATTATCTCTCTCTGATACAAGCCTTTAATAGATTTAAAAATGGAGACTAAATATCATAGGGACAAAGCTGCTGCAAACAGAGCTTATATGTGTTTGTCCGGAGCAGATGGAGATCTGTGAAAATCATGACAGGTTCCCATCAAGGAATCTATTTTTATTTTCACGTGAAAGAATGACCAGAAGTTCATCCTGCTAGCAGGTACCTGTCTATTGCTTGGAATCACCAAGCAGTGACCCTTAATTGTGCAGGGCCAGAGAACAATGTCCAGCACAAAGACTTTTGGATTTCTGAAATAGAAAGAGTGAAAAACCATTGAGACGTACCCTCTTCCACCATAGCATTTCCTTTCTGCGTGACTGCTTTAATGCGGGGCTCATGGCCTGCAATTTCTGCCTGCAAAGCCTGGTGCTTCTTTAGCAGATTCTGGACACCAATTAAGTCCTTGCCTGAAAGATATAAAATAATTAATCAGCTAATTCAGAGTCATTAGACTAAACAAAAATTTCAAGGAGGCTGCAACCACTGCTAGACAAACTTGCAGAGTAAGTACTACCACAATGAAGACAGGGCACTATGAAAACTACATTACCCATTGGAATTGTAGAAGTAACACAACAGTTGAAGAACCATGGGTGACGGCAAATACGTAACTCCAGGAAGTGTTAATTACAATAAACATTTCAGACATTTCCAGGGAATGCTCCATAAAGAGACAAGTTATAACAGAGCAATTCTGACATCTAAACCCTGGAGATACTGGGATAGACCAACCTCGGTTTGTTGAAGCTGCAATAGGTTCTTTTTCCCTAATCCAGGTCTCTTCATCCTCGATGTCACGGAAAAGCTGCTGCAGGCGAAGAGAATCTGCAAGTTTCTGCTTGCGAGCTACCATAGGATCTTTTAGAGCTTCATAACGAGCTACTAAAGCTTCTTGTTTCTTCTTGATATTGTCAGCATCAAAGTGCCCAGCATCTTGGAATTGGCGTGCCTGGATGGTAATGCCATCTATACGATCCTAAAATTAATTCAGCAATAGCATTATGTCAGAATTTCTGCAAGAGGGCTGCAGTAACTGAAAACGGTTTTGAGTCTTCGCTAGTAAGTTCTATTGTGACAGAAGAAGAGAACCTCAGCTGCACACTGCCAGTGCAATAATTTTGGTAATAATTATATCCTTGATAATATTCAACACATTACATACATGTAATTGGTTTGAATCTGTCCATTTCATAAGATAAACAAAAGATTTGTGAAATTACATTAAATTTACAGATGTATGACTCTAGACAAACAATTTTTCAATTGTTAACAACTAATAATTCCAGTTGTGGGAACCCAGATTTTGTTGATTTTCTTGCTGTGGAATTAATTCCCTTAAAGATCATTTGCAAACGAAGGAATCCTTTGCTGTAAAGTTCTACATTTAAAAACTGATCTGTTCTCCCTCTCCTCCCATTTCTTAGAGCTACATGAAAAACTGGGCAAGGATAAGCTGTTTACAAATGGAGAGTCTAAGGGGGAATTATTTTCTATGCAAAGCATGGCACATCTTTTAAAATTGGTATTCACAGCACAAAACAATACTGTGCTGTCAGCAGGTCACAGTACGAAATTACTTTTTCAAAAAGCTTATTTTTGTCAAAGTCATGAAGACATTGTTCTTAGAGACATACAATTTATGTTTCAGTTTGAAATTATTTCTGACAAATAAACTATAAAGCCCAATGCTACAAAACTATGAAAATACAGACCTGCTAAGGTCCTGGAGTGAATACTTTTGAGTGAGTAGATCTAAAAGGGCAGGAAGAAAAGTTATTTCCCTTACCTGATGGGCAGCAACATCTGCCTCTAGCAGGGCGTGCTTCTTCTGCAGATTCTGAACATTAGTAAGATCTTTTCCATAATCATCAGAAGCCAAGTGTCCCTCTACTTCATACAGCCATAGCTCAATATCTTCCACATTGCGATTAAACTGCTGCTGTTGATTGGCTTCACGCAGTTTTATACCTGAGCAAGACAGAGTGGCAAGAAGAAGTGATAAGTTTTCCACTTCATTCAACTCATTTCCTGTCTTCTCCTGCCAAACTCCCTAGAAAAAGGATTGTCTGTATTCTTCTGAGCAAGTCGTACCTTTGAGCTCAGTGGCCTCCAGAAGTTTTTTCCACAAGCTGATAACTTCATTCATGCGAGCTGCCACTTCATCAGATGCATAGTGATTGACATCAATCAACTTCTGGCCAGCTTTCTCCAGTGCATCAATACGACTCTGATTAGCAGAAAGCTCTGCTTCAAAAGCCTGATGTTTCTGAACTTTACCTTGCAAGTTTGATGGATCCTATGGATGAAGAAAGAATAAGAAGCTTTCAATCCAAAATTAGGATCTATAGGTCTCTGAAGAATTTTTAAAATTAGGCTACCTTCATAGACATGCCAAGATGTTACCAGAGAATTTGGTGCAAAAAATATGACTTTGAAATCAGAACACTTAAGTTATTCAATAAACATGATTACAGCATGATGGGAAACCCCACCTTGGGGTCAGGAGAAATTAATTCCTCCTGTTGCCATTAATACTGCCTACTATCAGCAGCATTTTGGCTGACACTGCTTCATATCATTAGACTGATTACATTAAGCTTGGTATTGTCTTAACATTACTCTGACGTTCATCTTTGTGTTTACCTTGTATGCCTCATCTGTCGCAGTTTTCATTTTTTCATTAACCCAACTCTTTAGCTCATCAGAGTCTCGGAAAAACTGCTGCAGATGGAAAGAATCTGCCAGTTGAGCACGACGGTACATCGCTCTTTCGTGAAGGGCATTTCGGCGGCTCAGCAGCTGAAAAAATAAAATAAAAAAAGGCTTTTAAATTCTTCAAGCTTGTAAGAACCACCACTGTATCTGTACTTTTGGGAGAGTTCTGCTGACTTATCCTATATTGCAGTCATACCATTTAAAATAATATAACATGATTTGAAGTCTCCAGTTTAATTCTGTTTCAAATACTTACAGCATCTCTGCGTGTAGCAACATCATCCATGGCATAATGGTTATTCTGAATCAATTTAGTAGCAAACTCATCTAATGCCTAAAGAGAAAACAGTTTTCCATTTACTTGTTGTAATAAAAATTGTTTGTGCAAGTTTAATTAGTGGATTAATTCCTAAAAGTTTATCACAGTAAACCTAACAGAAAGCCATTAAGATAGCTACTGTTACACCCTTTTTTCATCTGTACCATCATCTTACATGTGGAAGAGTTCAGATTTTTGACAGACCTTCACACACGTGTGCTGGCATGATATGCAAGCACTGGCTTAACTCAGGTCTCCGAGTCAGCTATGGACCCCTATCCTATCTTTTTACACTATTTTCCATTTTAGAGACAATACACATCATTTAGAGATAATACATCCCACCTAACGGTGGATCACTCTGCAGAGCAAACCCCACCCTTCTCTGTCATCCTCCAGGAGTCTCTTCCCCAGTCAAATTCACTTGTTTTATTTCTTGCCCTAATATAAGTATCTTACTGTGATTTTCTCCTCTTGGGCACTTAGGGATTTCTCAAAGTCTTCATGCTTCTTTAGAAGGGCCTCCACACTATCCAGAGAATCACCAAGGTCTTCATTCAGCAGAAATGCCTGAAGTAAGGAAACATACACATCATTGATATTTATGTTTCCACGCTCAGTTGCTCTAAGTCAACTCAAGCACAGCCAGTGATATTTTCTACCATATGACATTACTGAAAAGTAAAGGATGATATACCAGGATGGTGCTCCCTGCATGCCTCTGACAGCCAAAGGTTCTGAATAATTCTTTTTAACTTCTTATTTAAACAGCATTTTACAAGAGTTAACACAGATAAAAGCAATCTCATGCCAACTTGTCACAACAAATAGTTCCAGCACTAGATGGCAACAGTCATCATAGCAGCTTGGGCAGCCAGATAAATAACTCTGCACAGCACTCTGCTTACTAGCGCACATCTAAGGGCAGTCACTGCCACTAGAAAATACCGATTGTTTACATCTACAGAAGACTAGCCAAAAATTAATATCAACCATAACATGAGAGTTCAAAGATATGCACTCACTTCTTGTTTGCTCATCCAGTTGTCAACTTGTTCAGTATCTCTGTAGAAAAGCTGCAGGTCCATGCACTGTTCATACTGTTGTCTGCGAAGCTCCCATAGTTCTAACAAGGCAGATCTTTCATCTGAGAGAATGGTCAGCTAATGGATTGGGAAGAGGAATATATAATTATTTTACTTAACAGTCTGGTTCATTTCCATCTCAATGTAAAATCAAGTTGGCACTCTGAAGTGGTTGATGTTGGACTGAAAATGACCTCCTGTGTAAAGACTCATTCTGTTACTGATATCATCCTCTCATACAGTGCAAGCCTTTTCTCAGCTTATCAAGGTTGAGTAGTGGCTACAACCTTCTGAATTCAGTCAGAAACCTCTCCTTTTCCAAATTAAATCTACACACAGATACTTAATGGACAACCACTACTCGTAAGAGAGCACTTTAGCAAACCATCCTGCTCTCACTCTCTGAAGTCTCTTTGGCCCACTCTCATGGCATCTGAATTGTCTGATTGACCAACATTTCAATATGCAGACTTTACAGAGGCACCACTAGTTTTAAAACCAACATTCAGAAATACTAAATCTTTACTGACACTTCTGATAGCAAAGCTAAACTTAGATAAACAGATAACCCATTGTTCTTTTGGAGGAAAGATATACTAATAGTTCCTAATGGATAGTACTAATAGTCATAATAGTTCCTACTAACAGATAGGCAGAAGCTCTCAATTTGAGAATGAAGAGCCTACATTACTTAAATACATTAAAAAGCCTTGTAGCCTAGAGGGATGATACTTTGCAGCTTATGATGTTAACAAGAAATGAACTTTTAACTTAAGGGACATAAAAGAAAGGGACAAAATCCTTCTACCTAGGAGCTCTTGCTCTCAACTTACCTTTTCTTTAACTTCGTCAGAAGCATAGTGCCCAGCAGCAAGCAAAGCCTGGCCAGACTCATCAGCAGATTTGAAACTATCTTCATGGGCATCTATTTCTCCCTATGAAAGAGGATGTGAATAAGCTATTACCAAATATTATCTTAGAACAGATTGTCAGAATATGAAAACTGCTGTTGAAAGAGACAATAGTCTGAATATCTGAATGATAAAACATTCAACTATCTTTAAATACATTACACTTAACATGAAAACTAGAATGAAGTCTATTACCTTACAATGCAGGTAAGTATAAATTCACATGTTAAAATGAAACTAAAGGTTGGTTTTAAGCTGCACTATTTCTGCTTACTTACAGCAATTCTTCATGATGGACAACTAAAAGAGTCATTGGTCCAACTGACTGTTATGACATCTAATTATTTTTGATAAAATATTACCATATGCATTCTTAAATACTTATTTATTAGTGCTTATCTACTATCAAGAAGCAAAGTAAAAATATTAAATCAGGACAGCAATCTAGTACTGTGTTAGTCGCATCATCAAAGGATTCTAGTAACACAACATCAGCAGTTCTGAATCAGAGACTGTTCGACATACAAATTGATCGTTGAGTGCTGCTGACTGGATTTGGTGGAATAACCATTATACCTTATGTTCCTGATGTCTGTCTAGAAGGGCTTCTGCTCCAGCCACGTCATTGGCAAGTTCATCAGCATTTATCAGAGCCTTCATCTCAGTCACCCAGCTGGTGAGGTCTCGGAAGTCCGCAAGAAAGCGCTGCAGCCTTAGGAAAGTAAAAGAAAAAATAGTTGGGAATAATTTGTTTGCTCCATCTTTACCCCAAAGAAAGGGTTACAAACATAAATGCTGTTCCTCAGATAGAAACAAAACACAATACCAAAACACAGTCATGAGTATTAAATAACTTAACATGCTCTCACTCAAAAAAACAACCCTTTTAAAGTTAGGTTCAAAATCAATTTCTCAAAGACATGTTTTGCATATAACGTACACTGAAAGCAAAAGGAATATTCCTAACTACAAGCCTGTGTGTTGAAGAAAAACTGAAATCAAAAGATAGTTCTCAAGCAGGGTGTTTCAAAATAGCCCATGAGACTGCTTCTGCCACAACCATAACAGCGTGAGGGGGGGAACCGACAGAAAGTTCCAACTGCTTCCAACTGCGCATGCCTCAGACTTAAAACAACAAGCTAACAATTCTTAGATTCCTTTTGTCAGGCCTTTACAGTTGTTGCCTTTGGCATGTGCTTAACACTTATCAGCAAAAGCGATCAGTTTCTGTTTCCCTTTTAAAGATTATGACAGGGAAGGCAAAGGAAGAATGACTACTTGTGTGGGCCTCCACAAATCTCACATCATGGGAGGGAACAACAAGCAGAAAAACAAAACCAGAAAGGATGTAAACTAACCACCATATTAGGCTAAGTTTCTAGTATGGCTTCTCAATAGTGATCTAACAGATTATGTTTCTTAGACAACCAGGCTAGTGTAGAAACAAGACTGGATGAAGACAAGTCCACAGGACCAAGACAACTATCACAAAACCAGGTACTTCATTTAGTCTAGGATAATACATCAAACAATATACCATATTTTGTTGTCATAGAGAATCGTAAGGACTCCATAGTGAACAGATTTGTCATATGCGTATTAAAAAACCCCCACCAAAATGAAAACAGTCAGATAATGTACTTCAAAATGCATCAACTCAGATGGAAGAAAAAGCGAGTGTCCTAAAACATCAAGGTGTCTATTTTCATAACTGATCCACACACAGAGAATGACCAAAAGCTGTAAGTATTTATCATGTAAATATTTCTTTTACTACAAAAAGATACTGTCAAATATAATTTGGTGAACAAGAATGTTTCTGAAAATACCAGAATAATCCAAAAATTTTGGAAACAGCTTCCCTTTCTTCTCCTCCCAAGACCCCTCTGTCAAATTAAAATAGGGAAGAAAGGTCATTTCAGTATTCCTACCTGTAGGAGTCATTAAGGCGAGCATGCCTCTCTGCTGCCAGAGTTCTGATCTGTTCCCAGTTGGCAATCAGCTCCTCCCGTTTCACTTGAATTTGAGAAGCATTTATTGGGTGAGACTGCTGCAAACGGTCAGCTTCTGCACAAAGGGCTTTAACCTAAATTCACAACAGTGAATAAGCTTCTAGCCTTTTACAAGCAGGTTACCTCCTTTAAATTGTAGGTAAAGTGCATCTCGTATGGGTACCTTATCTTCCAGAGCTGCAAGATCTCTTTCCAGGCCTTCATGCTTACGCAATAAAGCCTGTACACTGGCTAAGTCTCTGCCAAAATCATCTGAAGCCATCAACTGCCCTTTCTCCTTAATCCAGCTGATGGTTTCATCCACATCCCTTCAAAACAAAGCACAAATAGAACACAGTCAATCTTGTATGGAAAACAAAAAAAAGCAGGATGTTTTCCTGTATGTATGCCAGACGTGCTGGCATACAAGCCCATATATATAAATACTGCAGCAAACTTCAATCATCCTTTAAAAAAAACAAAACAAAAACAAGACAACAAACAAAAAACCCCAACCAAGCCAACCACCACCCCAAAAAACCCCCAACAAACCCAAAACCCACAAAACAACGAAACCCAAAACTCTTAAAAAATTAGATGACAGTGTCACCAGATTCAAATAAGGAATTATAGCATCACCGAGCACTGTCACCTAGTAGGTCCATTTCCCACTCCTGATCTTCCTCTGACTTAATTACAGCAAATCTCAAAATGCTGTAGATGGAGATGAGGATGGAAAGACACTGCTGAAAATACCCAGAATGACTGACACCCATCTGACAACAAAAAACCATCCCTTTTAAGGCTCATCTAGGACAGAATTAGGGGGAAAAGCCCTCAGAGGAAACGGAAGCAAAACTGCCATTAGCAAGAATGAACAAAACTGCCAAGCATTGAAATGCTAAATCAGAAAGACTATTCTAAGGTAATTCTAGAACAAGGTCCTCATTCAACAAGTCATCAGGAAGAGTAAAGCAAAAACATAGAAGAGCTTCTGTTCTCTGTTCATAAGCTGAATGCATCATTAACCAGCCACACAAATATTACAGCACTTCAGCAGATCCAGCCAAGATCGTACCTGTTGAAGCGCTGAACTTCAGCTGCCCCAAAGAGTTTTCCTTGCCTCTGAAGGGCAAGCCCCTTAAGACGCTGCCAACTTGCATTTACTTCATCCTGTTTGGACTTTATCAGTTCCTCTTCAGGGTGTTGTTCCTAGTGAGCAAAGGAAAAACATTATTTTCATATGTTCTGCGGTTTTACATCCATTGACACAACCTTGAAACACCACTGTCTCTCAAAAGATCAATTTATGATAACTGTACTTTCCAGATGATCAGTCAAATTTGATGGTTTTCCTGAAACGTAACTGTGTAAACATTCCATATTCTTACAGTAGTTTAAGTTTCCCTATGCACTAATCAGTCAATGGGAAGAGAGTTGTAAACAGTATCTTCTTTTTTCCTTGAATGCAATACTTCCTGCCCTGTCTCCATTCTTGATCAAGCCCCAGATGACTTACCAGAAGAGAAAATATATTAATCCTGGCTGTCTAAGGGAAATACATTTAACCTCAAATACAACAGCTTCTCTTACTAGTCACTACTCTCCACATTTTCAGGAAAATTCTCCGCTGAGGCAGTTAGTCAAAGCTGTTCGGCAAAAGAACAAGTGAATCAAATGATGACCATATGAGATTAAGATAGCCAAGTATCTAAGCACATATAGTGTAAAACTACAAAGATCTGCTACCAAATCAGGGAGGAGGGAAGAGCAAGTTGCAGACTAAAGCTCGCTGTGTTATACCAGACTTGCCAAGAGAGATTTTCAACATCTATGAATGTTTACCTGAATAAGTTTGCCAGCAAACTGGTTCACTTCATTTACTCTTTCCTCATGCGCCGCAAGGTCTGTCTGGAACTCTTCAAACTTCTTTTGCAAAACCTCAACATGCTCCAAATCCTGCCCAAGCTCTTCTGAGGTCACTATTGCTTCCTAGCCCATTGAGAAAAAAAGTCAATTTCAGTATAACCTATGGGAAATCACTACCAAAAAAAAAAAAAAAAAAAAAAAAATCAGGAAGCAAACTGTCCTCACTTTGAACCGGTCAAAGCCAGTTACAATCACCGTGTTTAATGTCAGATTTTAAACTACAAAGTTTCTTCCTTTAAACACCATTCTCTCCCCCCACATCTTTCCATTATTGCAGAAAACATGCAAGATCACTAGGGTATATTTTTTCATCTTGCTTGCTGTTATTAATTTTTCAAGTTCTTGAATATAACCAATTCTATTAAGCTTTCTGTTCTGTGCACCACAATCACTACAAGAACAACCTAAATTACTGAAAGGAAATACGCAGAGGAAAAAAGGTAACTTTTAAAACTACAAAATAATTGTCCGTGCTATTTTGGAGTACACAGTTTGACTAGAATTTGTTTACATTTTTAGACTGTTTATGGGCATTTGCTGTAGGCTTCTGATGCCAGATTTCTTTATGAAAAGCGCACCGTCATATTCAGTAACCGTTATGCAGGATTTAGGTTTGAACCCACAGTGACACAAAATACCAAACCATCATTAAGAAAACCTATATGATCATTTTGTGGCTTTTTTTCTTGACAGTATGGTTTGTGGTCTGTTTCCTCAGAGTTCAAAGGATCAAGAGCCAACAGTTCTCTTGCAGTAAATGTCCTTACAATATATATCTAGAGATATTCCAACCATTAAGTAATTGTGTACATACACACCGCTTCCTGGTTAGGCTGGCTACTTTCTATAACAGATCATTTAGAGCACTTATAAAAAACTTTTGCTTTTACATGCCGTAGATTTCCCTTACAGGAAACTTGAATTTGATTACTGTAAGAAAAACGAAGGTCTCAAAGGAAAGAACGAACTGATTATGTTTAACTATGCTCTCCAACATGCAGGCTTCCCCCCTTACTCTAGTGCCTTTTGGGTTTTTTTGCAGCTGCAAAAGGAATAGTAGTTTGCATACCTACCGCTTACACAACATGAATAACCTAACTCAAAGGTATAGGTGCCTTTAAAAGCTCTGTGACTACCTGAACTCCAGCAACTATGTTGCTAGAAAGTTTCCACACAAACACATCAAATTTCCCATCAAGAACACAGTAAAGGCAGGTAATAATATACCTTGTCATTGATCCAGTCCAAGACATCTTCACATTCCCGTAAGTATTGCACCAACTTCTGTGCTTGCAACAATTTCACTCCCTTCTCCCTCATCTTTTCCAACAGTAATTCCCATAGTCGGTGCAGCTCCTGGAGCCGAGTCTAGAACAGTAACATGTTGTTATTAAAATCCTCTAACAGAGGAGATCAGATTTATTCCCTCCCTGACCTTAACAGAACATTTTTTTTTTTCCTCACAAAGTTGTAAACCTTACTTTAGACAAAGGGTAGACAAACCTCTAACAATTTAATCTCCAGTCATTAGTTTTCAAATTATTTGAAGTGATGTAACAACACAAAATTAGAAATTAGTGAACTGAGTATTTACACACTTGTTATTAATTAATGAAGCTATCAAATAGTTATGTTTACATAATTATGAGGTAAACATTTTGAGATAAAATTTAAATTCTATGCTAGTATGAAGTCAGACCTAAAATTTGCCGCTCTCCCCTACTAACATTCAGTCTTTTACATAGAAGACACCTCCAAATAAGTGAATCTCATCTTCATTTTAGGATTTATTTTTATTTAAGACCACACACTGTTTCAAGTCAAGCTTGTGTCACTTTAATGCTAAGAGAAATGGTTAAAAAACTGTAATCAGTTAACATATTTAGCCAATATTTTTAAGAACATAATACTGAAATACTAGGAGTAATTACTAGTTTTAATATTGAGTCTCTCTCAATATTGGCTACACTCTCAATATATGGCTACACTCTGCCGTTCAAAACTTTTGGGAGCAACTGTAAATTTTATAGACAATTAAAAGGAAAAAAAAAACAAAAAACAAAAACAAAACCAACAAAAAACAAACACATTCCCACAGAAACACAACTTGCAAAACAGGAAAGTATCTGCTCCACCCATCATCTATAACGCTTTGCTCATCGAGATCTGAAACTTGAAAGTCACGCTAGAGAAGCTTTTGAACATCGAGCATGGGCGGATACCCATTTAATCCATTTAGAAAGTTCAGTTAGGAGGGTTGCAAGGGAGGAAAGAGCTCACACAACTCTATTTCCCAGCACTGCCAAAGAGCATAGTGCAAATTGTCAACCAAGGAAGAAAGACGACATTGCAAAAAGAAGTTGCACTGCACAGCCAGAAGTTTCACCTACTCGTATGTGGAACCCAACTTGGGTGGCCGTTACTATTGGGCGCTGTGCAGTCCGGTATGGCGTGAAAGACTGAACCATTAAAAGGCAAATTACGTCTCCAAACAGAACACAAACGACAACTGATATTGAGCAGCTAAGAGACATTTGTTAAGACCACCCAATTGCAAAGCTTCCCCCCCCTACTATTTGTGGTAAAGACTGTATGATCACAATGAGATTTCTAAAATACCTTAGGGGTTTTTTATTATATAATGTACCAAAGAAAACACATTTGCTTTTCTTAGTCACTATCTTTTCTTAGTTACAATGAAACGTAACATTGAATGTATCAGTTAAGTTCTGATAACCACTACAAAAGTATCATGAGAGTTCCCCTTTTCAAAAGTTGTTACAATGCTCATCCAAATCTTACAAAGGAAAAAGCTTTAAACTCCTCCAAGGAGACTTCTTCATTAAAGAAAAATGCAACCATAACCGACAGTGAAACAACTGAGGACCAGAAACAGTAGATTTAACAAAATGAATCCTAGAGAAGTTGGTATGCAGAACAAAAATAAGTGCTTACTGGTGGGGTATGTACATGTACGTGTGGGCACATGTGTGTGGCAGTTAAGACAGAAAACACTAACATTACCAGAGAGAAATGAGAATACTTATGAGAAGGAGTAAAAGATAACTCTCAAGTCAAGTCATGACTTAAAATTTACTTAAAATTTAAAATTGCTCACTTGTAAACCTATGTTTTTAAATTTGACAGTATTTGAGTGATTATCAATCTAGTGCAGTAGCAAACATTTTAAAAATACCATTTGTCATTGCATTACACACAGGTTGGGAGATTTAGAGAGAAAGGAAAAAGTAACAGTAGATCTCAGAAGAAAGCTTACTGGTTGTCACTGAGGAAGCAACTTCCTAAGAGATGTTCACGCAGACAAACAGAGCAGACAGAGCACTGTACTGGGAGCTCACAGAAACCGCCATGGAACGCAGACTCAGAGAGATTCAAACATATGGCCAGTACAACTTAACCAGAAAGTAAAGTTCACTAAAGAGCTGATCTAAGACAGAACACAGAAACTAGATGTCTGAAGTTTACTGTTATGGTTGCTTCTGGTACTTATAATTATTATTGCAGAAAATTAATATGCTATATATAAGCAGAAAATGAGTGGTCAACATCCATAACACCAGGCCTTGTGAATTTGCTGCTTCTTGACGTTGTGCCATTTTGGGAAAAAACATGAGCCTAATTAATCATTTGTCTTGTGACTTTCAACGCATCTTTGAATTACTATTTTCCCGTCCAAATTCCTGGAGTTCACTGGCAGACAGTTCGCCTCAGAACTGTATTCAAGAAGATACAAGCTGAGTGCTCATGAAAGAGAAAAATATCTGTTAGCTTTACAAATACAAATTCTTTTGTTATTTAACTAATCAAACGCATGTATAATTTAAAAAAAATGTTTCAGAATAGAGAGTTATCCATGTAATCTGCAAAAAGTATTTTAGGAAAAGCCCGTTAAGAGGAAAAAACAAAAAAAAAGTTTAAAACTCACTCTTATGGTTTCAGATGCAAAATGGCCTTCATTAATCATCTGATTTCCAGTCTCATCCAGTTTAACGATAGCCCCTGAATTGGCCTGCACCTCAGCTTCAAAGGCTTGATGCTTCTGCAGCTTCCCCTATAAAAAACACCAAAAGAATGTGACTGAGATTTGGTGCACAGCCCTCCTCCATATTTCCCAGCATCAAGATTTTTATTGCATTTTACGCATATTCAGTACAGACAAACAAACAATAAAATAGCACAGTTGAAATCATCGCTGTATCGTGTTTCACGGGTGGATTCAAACATCCCAATTTTAGTTATTTCATTATTGTGTTGGCTTTTGTACACTGGAGTGTTCAAACATCTGAGAAACCATCAGCTAGTTCCACCCACTCAAGTTTATTTTCTACAAATATCTTTTTTTTGTGGAAAAAATAAGAGTTAATTCACATTTACTTACAGAGCCAAAGCATCCAACAAATTCTAGGATTAAAGAAAGCTGGTTTTACACTACATTACATCTAGTAACTTTTTCTATGCTAATTTAGCACATAATCCATTATTAGAAATATTCCAATTATAACGGCAAAGAAACCAAGCTTTTGAGGAACACTTTGCAAGGCTGCGGATATTTGCATCCATCTTTCTTCGCCACTCTCAGATCGAGTTACATTCATGCATTTCTTCTGTCTATCCCAGTTGACCTGGTACGCCCCAATATTAATAGCACAGGAACATAAAATGGCAGTAGGACTTGCCTGTAAATTGCTTGGGTCTTTGTAATTTTCATCAGATGCTATCTGCAGTTTCTCTTGGATCCATTTTTCAAGCTCATCTGCATCACGCTGGAAAAACTGGAATCGATAAGAATCTTCAAGTTTTTGGCGCCTTAGAGAAGATAGTTCCTTGAACCTGTGGTAACGGTCCAAAACCTGTTGACGCCTTTCTTGGATATCTTCTGCTGTTTCCAACACTTTTACACCACTTGGATCCATTTTCTGAAAGCCAAAAAAACCCAACACATTTTGTTTGTATTATAAAACAATGGTAGGGGAGGAAGAGATCCATGAGTGAAAAGCCTGCTTTTTTAAACTTGCATGTCGTTTACTTACCTGCACACACAGAGTAAGACCGAATGTATATAAAATATAAATATTATACACAAACAAATAAAAGCACACTTCTAGCAGAAAATAATGGGAAAGGAATATTTATAAAGACATTTAACATCTTGTTTTGAACATATGGTTGCAGTCATATAAAGGCCATGTCATCTCAAACCGTAGCATGCAAGTGCCTAATAGAATACAACACAAAAAGTGTTTCTGTGCACATATATATATGTAGATATATAGACATATAATGTTTCTTGTACAACATATAAAATCTGGAAACTTTTTTTTTTAAATACTCAATATAGATAACCTAAGAATATTACTGTTCTTTAAACAACAGCTAACTGGTCCACATAAATACATATATATACATATCTA
>KL285385.1:352-27486 GCA_000699545.1 Podiceps cristatus
AGCTTCGCTGCTGGAAGCTTTAGATTATGATAGCTCTGATGACAGTGATTTTAAAGTTGGAGATGCTTCAGGTAAATATGCTTCCTCATCTCCTTGGTTCAGAACTATCTCATTTTTTGTTTTATGGTTGCTCATTTAATATCATATGGGAGACAGAATGGTATCAGTGAACTGTTGGGACTTGGAGCCACTGAAAGTTCAGTGACTCGATTGGATAACTGGAAATTCTTATGCTGCAGTTAAGAAACAACTGATTAAACAAAACATTCATACAGTACTTCAGTTGCAATTAATTTTTTTCTCAACAGAAAACTTACAATTATCAAACAAGTTTTGGCAGAAGCATTTGAGTAGCTTTTGTGCTGACTGCCTTAGCTGTATCTATTGCTTTTTATTTCTTCATTTGTTTAAATATTCACTGCATTTACTATTGAAATAAGAATATTCTAAAGCCATTCTGTTTTGAATCAGTCTAGATAATAAGTTTGTTGTAGACTTAAGAACTTGCCCGATTCTCAAGGTTAATTCTGCTTGGTGAGTGAAAACCTTAAACAGAGAGATAATCTGTTCAGGTTTTTATTGTTTTTCACAATAGACAAACTTAAGGTGTCCATTCAGATAACTATGCAGAAAGGTGTACGCATTTCACAGTAGAAGGAAGTACTTGCCTCAGGGTGTTCTTGTTCTGTAGTTTTTTCCCTGTGTTTGGGTTCCTGTATCTGCAATGGGCATCCACGGAAACTGAAAGTAAACAAGATGCCAAAATAAAATGAATAAATTCAGCTATATTGGAGGGAAGGGAAAGAAGGGGCAGGACCATGTTTGTGAATAAACTGCACATTGGATGTTCTGTGGCATATGCTCAGGAAAATAAGCAAAGAGATGCAGGATGTGTAGTTGTAAGGGAAGCATTATGACAGCTTGTCAAATAACTTCATTATTTCTGCACTGAGGATGCTGATTTTTTTTTTTTTTCCCCTTCCTTCCCCCAAGCTTAGCCATATTTCTCTTGATTAGTCTGGTGGAAGCAGGCTGCAATGATTTAAGAGAGTAAAATTGATGTTGTCTTACCAATTTCATGCTAAGACTTTTGAGTGCTTGTTTAATTTACTTTTTTAATCTTGTTTTGGGGATTTTTGATCCTTTGAGTAAAGATGCTGCTTTTTGTAAAGGTAATTTGCCAAAAAAGGAAATTATTTTTAGTTCTTAAAGAAAATCTCCCTATTCTGGAACAGCAGTGTAGGCAGTATTTAAGGGAAAGGAAAATTTGAAATGGAGTATAGAGATGGACACATAATTTGGAGCAATATATTATTTGATTAAAAGGCAATCATTAATTAAAAATAATGAATAAAGCTTTCTGACTGAACTGTGTCTAAATGCAGAGGATTCATTTGTAATTGATATCCTCTTTGACTTTTAGGATATCACATATATACATGGCAGTGTCAAGCCTTGAGAGTATTTCAATCTCAATTTCTTTTTAAGGAACTTGGGTGGGCTTTCCCTTAAGAAAAAGCAACGGTGGATTGAAACAAGCATATGAGAAAAACCCAAATTCTACTTATAAAATGTTTTCTAATTACTGTTTTGTGTTCATATATCTCATATAGCTTTGTTTTAACATTTTAAAACCTGTATCTATCACTTGTAGTACAAATCAATGTTCTGTTTAATAAAACTTAAAATTTAGTGAAAACACTTTGAAAAAGTAGCAGAGTTTGATGTTTTATTCTTTATTCAAACGTTTTCAATGTGAAAGGGAAAAGTTGTGAGGGTTTGGAGACGTAGGGAAATAGAAAGTTATTAAACATATAACCCCTTAAGTTTAAAGAAAAAAGAAACATTTATTATATGTCATACAAGTTAAATTAATAGTTGCAGGATATTTGAAACAGAATATCTGCTGATTAAAAATGAAGCTGGTATAACATAGCCTTAAATTTGATTGTATCTAGTCCATTTAGATTTGGATGGAAGAAGTGCTGAAATAAAGGGACTTTTTTACACGGATACATACATATAAATACAATCGGTAATTTCAAAGTTATATAAAGAATATGTGTGTACACACACAAGCAGCCCTACTAGACAAATTCTGAATTGTTGCTAATAGAAAACAGGCTTTCATTTCTTTCATTGTGGATTCAGCCTTCAAAGCATAGTGTGTATTTCTCCATTACAGCCAGGGCTATTGCTCCCTTTCTTCTTTCAATACCCATTAAGGTCTCTTCATGTGCAGCTTGTTGCAAATCAGTATTTAGTGTTTGTTTGAATTCAGAATTTCATTGCGTAGTTTGCTTACAAAGGGAAATAAATGTGACGAAAAGAAGAAACAATCTTTCTACGTTGAAAATGTCCATAAATTCTACTCATGCAGTCAGAAAAATCCTGTAAGTATGGTAATTCCACAGCTCTGCAATGTATGTTTATTTGATTCACAAATGCACGTATAGATATTTAAAAAAAAAAAAAAAACACAACAAAAAAACCCAACCAAGCAAACTTAAACAAATTTGAAAGTTAAAAGTTAAATGACCACTTAAATACTAAATTAAAAGAATTCTGAAGTTGTTTACTCCTGGTTGATTATGTTGCATCCATATGTATGAGCTTTAGGATGTTAAGTGACGTGCTAGTAGATGATGCTGTGCAAATCTAGGAGGTCTGAGCCCCTGAGCATTTAAACTTTAACGTATGTTCATTGTCCTGTGAGATTTCTGGGAATATGGACTGCAGTAAGGATTTGAGAAGTTGGTATTAAGTACTTCTAGGAAGGAATTGGCATTTCTGGATTTTTGTATTCAGAATCCTGATGCCTTAATACATTTTTTTCATTACAGAAAATATTTTTAATCACCTAACCTCTACTTCCACCAAAAAAAAAAAAAAATCCATAACCTTTACTTACAGTGTAGCTAATTTCTTTTCTTTTGGATTTAGGTCACATCAACAGGCAATTACTGCCTTTTCCACTGTAAAGATCTCATCATTTTGACATCTCTTTAGGGAAACTAATTTTAGAACTGTTATGTTCTTGTAAATTTACTAAATGTGAATAGTTTTCAGGCCTGTGAGCCTTTCATTATGTTAATATTGAATGAAGTAATTTTTAATGGCTTCTCTGGTTTTATGTAATAAAAAGTAGTGATGCCATATTTTAAAGTACTGTATTTTTCTGTTTTTTATACACATCTTGAAAAATTTGTTCCTTAAGTAGGAATGTCATATGTAATCTTAATGTGGGATCAATCAAAAAAACTGTCGCTTTGGAGTCAGAGTGTACAAATATGTGACTTCAAATGATGGTGCTCTAATATACTCAACTGAAGTTTTTAATAATATGTTTCACTATACAGACTGGTTATTTGAAGTTTTGTTTTTAAGTTAAGTAGAGCATATGCTGCTTTTTTGTGGGATTTTTTTAACCTTTTTTTAAAAAAAGAATAATGAGAGCAGTCAGAGATATACAGATGTCAGTAATCAGTGTATAGTTGTAGAGTAAATGCCAGCAGGATTCCAAAGATTTACTGCTTTTCTTCTCTGTCACTGGTGAAGTTGGTCAGTTTTGGCAGCTCATATACTGAAATTAAAATTATGCAGAGAAATGTAGTGTGTTCCCTGAACAAGAATGTTGTATGAATTTAAGGATTGACTCTCTTATCTCAGTGTAGCTAAGAAGAGCGTAGCTGAATACTGCCTAGAACAACTGGATTCCGTCACTAGTTCGCTACAAGTCTCTTAGGCTCAATTTTTTTAGAGATATTTTTTTAATGTTTTGGGTTTTTTTGGTGTTGAGTGTGAAGCCTGACTTGCATAAATATTATGTACTATTATTGCAATTGAAGTCAGTAGGAGCTCTGTTTAAAATGTGTAATGATCTATATAAATGCATATATTAGATGTTCTGAAAAACCTGTGACTTGATCTAGAAATAAAAAGTTGCAAATATCTTTCTTTCTGTAATTTGTTTCCTCTTAGCACAATGGAGATCCACTTTTGCCTGTACAGGATATTGTAATACAAAGAAATGTTTGTGAAGCACCAAAATACTGTAGTGATAAACACTACTGAAATACCAATGAAGAAAATAATATGTTTGGTTTTGAGAATAAACTTAAATGATAACCAACAGAAAAGTTGTAGGGTGTTTCAGTAGACAATGAAGGTAAGAGGAACATATTGAATAGCTAATCATTAGTAAATTATCATGTAATTGCACAGTCTTAATTGTTACAATCATGTCAAGGCTTGACTTTGCAACTGTAATGTGTAGTCCTTCAGAGTGGAAGTCCCAAGGGACACTTCACTTTGAGAAAATGGAAAATATAGGCATTATGTTCTCTTGGGTTATCTTCATCCCAAGTGAGATCTTTTATCCGTACAGGTGTCTGCCACTTGAAGTAACACTTCAAGTGACTGATGAGCATTTTCAACTTGCATCCTCTTTAGAAACACCGAGATTTCTATTCTTCTGCATGTTTACTGACAGCAGAGGAGTAGTGTAACAGAAATCTAGGCTTTCATTCCAGTGTCTGGGCAGGGTGGATTTAGTGATGGGGTGATGTTTTTTTTCATTGTCTTCCCCCTATTGTGATTCTTCGTGTCTCGTCTCTCTAGTCCATCGGTCCCTTATGGAAACCTTGCGCATTGGTTCAGTGTTGTGCAGCTTGTTCAGTCAGTCTTGAACAGTATTTTCATGATCTCCTACTTTACTTTCTCATCTCTTTTTTTGTGTGCATGTTCATCTCTTGTGTATTTTCTGCTACATGGAGAAGGTGGTTCTGTGCTTTATTAACTCCAGCTTGGTGGGATGGTCTGTTTCCAGCCCACCCTGGCCGCCTCTGAAAGTCTAGATATGTTCAGTGAGGATGGGATGTTACAAGTGTTTCTTGACATATACTTGTTACAGTGCCTCAGAGACATAGACTTAGCATTCCCAGGCACGTATTGAACTGCCTTCCAGATGTCACTTCCCTTGTACAAGATGTGAAACTCTGGTGTTTCTTGGAAGAATATCTGTTCTAACTCACTATTCAATAATTTGTATTGGAATCCAATGTTAAGGATTATTTAGGACTGCAGCTTTGCTGAGGGAAGTCATTGGGCATGCAGTACTTTATCCCAAACAATAAAGTTTGATAATGTTAAAAACAGTTGAGGACAGTGTCTGAAACTGGGAAATGTGGAATAAATTCAGGAGGTAGGGTAACCAGTTCCATCTGGTTACAACATTGTAAATGAAGCAGTTCCCAATGTCTCAAGTCAGAGTAGGTAACCTTTAGTTTTGAGTGCTTTTATGACTTGAACAGACATCTACTGAAATGCTGTATGATAGCATTACTGCTAGTGTAGAAATGAGGAACTGCTTACTAAACAACTTTCATTTATGTTCCTCTTCCATCCTTTTTTCTGTTAAACTAAATGCTTGTCTTCTAAAACAAGTGTAATTGTGGGTCGGTGATCAATTTCATTTCCTACTCTGCCCAGTCTACATATGCAGTTCATACAGAGTTTAGATACTTTTTCTCAAAACATTATTTGCAAAGTGAATTTCTCTCTTTAGAGCAGTAATATCTTATGTTGGTTTTGTTTTGTATGTTCTTAATTATGTTACTTTGGACAGTTCCATTTTTTTTAACTGCCAGCATTACCTACTGATGGTAGGCTACTGGCAATTCAACAGCGTTTAATCATCGTACTAAGCAAAATAGCATAGAAAGCCAGTGGTGTATATTTAACTGATGCTAGATTTTCTTTTTTGAAGTTATGCTGAAAGTGAAGTATTAAGCCTTTTCAGATCTTGCTTTCAGTATAGTTATGTCAGTCTTAGCATAATGGATCTCTCTGGCTTTTGTCTAATAGACAGATGTGATCAGGAATTTACCAGTTATACAGCTCTGCCTTTGGCAATGTAAAAATTCATGTTTTCCATCTATGATCTAGGTTTTCCTGCCTTATTTTTACATCTAGTTATTAATATCAGAACTTTCTAGATAGTTCAAGCAATTCCTTAAGATATTCTGGAGTCTTTAAAGTTACTTGCAATTTCTAGATTAGATGTATAGGAAATACAGCTGCTTTTACACATTTGGTATAGCACAGTTGCAAAGGAGTTTTTGTGACTCTCGGGCTGTTCTTGTAAGTTTATGGACAGAGGCTGTTGTCAACAAACACTTTGCAGTGCATTCCACTTTCCCAGCCTGTCAGGGTGATGACAGCCTGGGTGAGGGCGTATAACATGGTGTTTTAGTAGAGATACCTGGATAATTTCAGGTCATCATGTCAAAGATTTGTTGTCTGCCTTGTGATTGGGAGAAAGAGGCTAAGGGACTGCTAGACAGGGTGATGGTGACAGAGTAGCTTTAACCTCTGAAAGAATTAACCTCACCTGTATCCTGTTTGTTTGTTTTTCTTTTACCATCCTTGAGAAGAAGGTATTACGAATCACTGTGTGTTGGATGTCTTCTCACATCATGCCTATAGATTATTATTGAACAAAAATTGAACAATATAATTTAGTAGGAATAACTTCAGTCATGGTAGTTGTTTTCTGTAGTGCATGCTCAGTTTTTCAGGTTTTTCAGTGTTCCAAGATCCTGGATTGTATTCTTTGTATGTATCTTTGAGCACCAGAAAGGAATCAATGCAAAAAAAAAAAAAAACCCAACAAAAAAAAAACCAACAACAAACACCCCAAAACCAAAACAAAAACCTTTCCAAAATAATGCCAGATGCTTCTCTTCTGCTTTCTGGAGTTGGTTAGGCTTTGTT
This sequence comes from Podiceps cristatus, assembly GCA_000699545.1. Taxonomy (NCBI): domain Eukaryota; kingdom Metazoa; phylum Chordata; class Aves; order Podicipediformes; family Podicipedidae; genus Podiceps; species Podiceps cristatus. The sequence continues at coordinate 7,127 of KL285385.1, forward strand.
AGTGGAAGAGGCAACCCCAAAATCGAGTCTGTAGTTTACTTTAGCTTATCCTTCAGGCTTCACTTAAAAACAAGCAATAAAGCTGCTTTTTAAAGAGCTGCTTGTTAAGCTAAATGCTGCATTGAAGAATCAGCCTGTTTTCTGTGAGTAGGTGGCTATGTACTTACGTAATGTAGCACTTACTCTCTGCATACATGGATTTTCTTAGAATGTAAAAAAATTACCCCAAAAAACATAAGAATCACTGAGTACCATGTTTGAAGTTGCTTATGAAATGGTCTTGCAAAACCCTGGGAGGATTTTTTTAACTGCTGTAGTGATTTCAGCAGCTTTCACCTGAAGTCTTGTGCATAGTATGTATTATACAGGACTTCACAGCTGATGCGAAGATTAGTACTGACTTTTGTTTGTTACACTTTTTCTTATGTTAATTCTGGAGCATAATGTTCCATCTTGGAGAATTCCACTCAGAATTACCCTCTTTAGATTTGACTGCCACCTGCTGTTGTGCTCAGTAGAGCTAAAGATGCAAGGTGTACAGAAATAAATGGCGCCTTTCTCACAACTGTTACCTCTCATGTTTGTTCTCAGTGGATCTCTATATTCGTTTGACAGTGTCTCTGGCCCCATCTTTCACTGAGAGTAACTTGACTTCTCGCCCATCCGGAATGACATGATATGGTTGCCAATTTGAAAGAGCCATTGTTTAAGAATTTCTTTCAAGGAGAAAATTGTATACTACAGCCTCTTCCTAACTGAAAATGCATCTGACAGAAGAATACATACAAAAATAGCTGTTATCACAGAATAGCTCTTTCTAGAAAGGTACCTATCACAGTGGATGCATTCAGACCCATAGTAAGGGATATCCCTCTTACGCATCTCTGGTGTGTGCGTGCGTGCAGAAAGGAGAGCACAAAGCATAATGTGCAGGCAGAAGGCAAAGAGAATTTAAAGGAGAGAACTGAATGACCCTGATGTTTATTTGTTCTCTGCCTTGCGTTGTTTGCGTGGCACAAAGCAGCAAGAGAGTATCCTCAGTGTTGTAGTATTGATGTACAAGAATGGTAATGTATAAGAATGGTTGGTAATTTAGAGTGATGTTAAAGATCAAACTATACCCAGTCTAAGATCCCCTGGGAAATGAAGTGGAAGCTTAAATTCACAAGAATTCTAAGCATATTTAGAAATAGAACAGCATGATTAAATCATCCAAAGAAATTACTGCCATGGAGTTATGGCAGGGAAGTAAAACAAAATAAAATAATGTAACTTAAAAAATCCAGTTAAATTAATTTTAGCATGGCAAGGCCCTATACTACTTTATTTACAGTGAGGTAAGTAGCACACATTGGCAGTCAGAACCTGTGAAATGAGATACAAAAATTCATTTTGCTTTTAAACATACCTATGGCATCTAATCTATAAATTAAGTGGTGGTCTAGTGGAAGGTGGCAGGGACAGCTTCCACTAGTCCGGGTTGCTCAAAGCCCCATCCAACCTGGCCTTGAATGCTTCCAGTGATGGGGCATCCACAGCTTCTCATAACCTGTTCCAAGGTCTCACCACACTCATTCTAAAAAGTTTCTTCCTTATGCCCAGTCTAAACCCTGCCCTCTCTTTTAGTTTTAAACGATCCCCCTTTTCCTGTCACTACAGACCTTGGTAAAAAGTCTCTCTTTCTTATAAGCCCTGTTTATATATCAAAAGGCCGCAATAAGCTCTCCCTGGAGCCTTCTCTTCTCCAGGCTGAACAACCCCAAATCTCTCAGCCTGTCTTCATAGGAGAAGTGTTTTAGCCCTCTGGCCATTTTCATGGCCCTTTCTAGACCCACTGTAAGAAGTCCATGAATATGTATCCAAACGAAGCTATTGTAATTAAAAAAAAACAAAGAAAAAGAAAAAAAAAAGATTGCATATTAGTTAATACTGCTTTTTATTTCTTAGGCATGCTTGAAGGGTGTTCGAGTACTTCAGAACTTCAGTTAATTATGTTGTACTTCCATTACTACCATTAAGGCTGGTAGGGGTAGGGAAATAACTGAATTACTCTTTTCTCAGAAGACTGAATAACAACTTTCATTACTGCATTCTCGTGTTGTAGTTTGTTTTTGTTTTTGTTTTTCCTGGCTCTCTAAAGGCTAAAACATGTGCAGGAAAGTTTTACTTTCTATTAGTTTGTAAGGAGAATGATAGCATTAATGCCCCGATCATTAGTAGTAGCGCTGATGGATGTTTTTATTGATAGTTACATAATGTCCTCATCAAATACATCTGCATACGGGTATATGCAGAAAAAGACAAAACTAACCATTATATCGAAGTAAAAACTGAGTTGCTGGCTAGTCATAGAGTGTTCTGTGGAGTGAAAATAAATGCCACGTGATGTGTGTAGCACACTGGCGCGACAGGGTTTTTTATTGGCTTTATACAGAGATAGATGTGCACAGAAATTCTTTGTGTAGGGTGGCATTGAGTAGTGGGTTTTTTTTGTGTGGTAACTAAAGCGATTAAGAACTTTTTTTAATATAGAAGCGTCAATGTGCTGCTTCTTTACATCTAAGTGACAGTGCATCAAGAACTTGGTGATGGCTCTGAACAAATGGAGAACTGTAGCCATTGCCTAATTGATTCCTGCATTGGATCAAGCAACCTTATATTTTCTTGTTAATATTTAAAAATATTTTCTCAGTTTTTCTTTATTAAAACTAATACTGTAAATGAAAAGTAGTAGGTGAATATAAGATGAGAGATAGTCAAAGTGAGTGAAGTGGATGATGTTTATAACATTTAACAACTTCAGTTGTCATCTTTTTCAGTATTTTTTACATGTACTTCATAGCACATATGCCTTATTTTTGTGATTTTTTTTTTTCCCATACAAATCCTTTTCTGTTGCACAGGTTGGCCTGTGTTAATGGAAATAGTGACTATACATGGAACAATACCATATGAGTGGTATAAGGTTAGACTTTATGCATTATTGTGCAGCTGCAACACTGAATGAGGCCTATCTTACATGGGATTAATAAGTGAAATAACATTGGAAATTGAAAGAGCCCCTGAAACTGGAAAAAAACCCTCAGTACTAAAAATGAAGGTGTGGGATTATCCATACTATTGTTATTACTTGTTACGTAAACTCTTCATTTTGTAATTTTAAAGTCTCTCCTATTGGATAGCTATTTTATTTTGAAGATTTAGAAAATGCCTCCAGAAATTAAAAACTGGAATGCTCTTTAAGATGTGACTTCACATGGAAATTATTCTGTGCTACTGCTTATTGTTAATATGAGCTGCAGTTCAAAGGAACATTTAACGTTCATTTAATAAATTATGCCATTTTTTTTTTGCCATCTTAAAATGCACTCATGTTTAACAGATCCTCAACATACCACTCGAGATAGCAGTATTTGGACACCAGCTGAAAAAATAGGTGGAATACCTTATGAGGGAGGAACATCATTCTTTTGTTTAACAACTTGCTTCAACAGATTTTATTTTTGGGGGTACATTTGTGTCGGAACTTTTTTTAAATTTTCATATGCTTAACAGATTCTGAAGGAAGTGGTCATGGGAGTGAAGATGCATCAAAGGACAGTGGTGAAGGTTCCTGTACTGAATCAGAAGAAAATATCTTGGAGGAGGAACCGGCAGAAGAGAAAGTAGAAGAGCAACCACCAAAAAGCTCCACGGAGGAAGAGGTGACAACAACAGACAAAGAGGTAATTAAAACTGAAAAGAAAGAGCATGAAGATGAAGAAGAAAAGCCAAAAAAGAAGAAAGAGAAAGAGAAAGCAGCTGAACCTGATGCTGTGGCTGATGAGCAAACAAATGAACCAAAAAAATGGAATTTGCGCAGGAACCGACCTTTGCTGGATTTTGTATCGATGGAAGAACTAAATGATATGGATGACTATGACAGTGAAGATGACAATGACTGGCGGCCTACTGCTGAGAAAAAAAAAGGAAAAAATGCACTGCGAAAAGAGGGGAGTGATGGAGATAATGAGGATGATGAAGATGATGGGAGTGGAAGTGATGAGGATGACAACGATGAGGAAGGTAATGAAGAAGATAATAGCAGCACGGCTAGTGATGGAGGATCCAAGAAGAAGAAGAGTAAAGTTCTTAACAGGAATAATGCAGATGATGAGGAATTGACAAATGATAGCCTGGCTCTTTCACAAAGCAAGAGTAATGAGGTAGTGCAACCAACTTTCTATAATATATCTGTTAACAAATGGAAACTACTCCTCAGTAGCTGTTCTGTTAATTTGAAAAGTTAAACTGATTGGCTGGAATTGTGTTTACAGGAACAAGTGAAGCAGCAAAATTATGCTAAATAGGCACTGCGTATTAAATAACCTGGCTTGGACTAAGTGGCCAATCTAATGCCACTAAAGTCAATAGAGAGATTTCTCTTGGCTTTGGTGGGGGGATTGGATTAGTCCTAAAGCAAATAGGAGGTCCAGTATGCAAATCAACATGTATTAGGGAGACTTTTAGTTCTGTTTTACTGTAAGTGTTGCATATCTGTAATGTTCTAAAAGTTAAAAGCATCTGTGACGTATTCATAAAATAACTAAATGACAGGTTATTCGTGATCCTAGTCCTTCTTTGTGACAAATGTCAAAGTCTGAACACTAAGTTCACTGATAGAAGAATTCTAAGTAACAAAATATGCATATTGGGTTTAAAATCAGATAGGATAATCATGATAATTTATGTTGGATTTGCTTGTAATGCTCACAAATGAAGTAGTTCCCACATGCTTTTTAGTACTGTAAGAAATTATTATATTAAATATCTTCTGATTGCAGAATGTGGAAATTATATGTAAAGTGTTTAATAATGCCTTTTTTTTTTTTTTTTTTCCTTCCTATGCACAATTACACTTGCCTTAAAGGTTCTGCCTGTGGAAAAATTAAGATACTGGCTTGTCAGGATGGTTGACTTCATGTCCTGCAATAACAAGATTTTGAACAAAGTAAAAAGAGTTGTTGTAAAATCTACATTCAGTTTTCAGGAAATAATTTGACATAACATTTGATAAATGATAGTGGTATGACACTATTTAAAGTTCCGCTGTTCCATTTAATCTTTATTTTAATGTGTAAAATGACAAGGAACTAAACAGTATTTGGAAGAATCGTCTCCATTTGAACTACTTTGTTCTGTATCATATATATATATGATTGTGAATGAGCTGTGCTGTTTTAATTACTAGCAATAATTGTGATTGGGAAAAAAAGCATAATTATTGAATTTCTTTTGCTTTTTGCATAGGCATCTTCTTTCATTGTCCAGCTCTATAATTCTAGCGTTGTTATTCCTTTTCTCTTGACTCAGGAGGTGAAAGTGCTCTACAAGTACTCATGATCAGAACTTCAGATAGAGATAGGCAGTTTTCTTTCAGAGCTGTTTCCCATATCGGAATGGATATGTGAGTCTATATTCTTAAGGGAATGTCCATGAATATGTCCATAATTTCTGTTGATAGGAAACCTAGGCCTGCTTCAGAAACCCAGAGCTGTCTCTGATGTATCTTTTGCAAAGCTTCCATGGAGCTCAGAGTCTGTTCTTGGCTTGGATTTAGGACACTGATCAAAATATAAAATCAAAATTCGAAAATTTAAATTTGAAGTTCAGTTTATAATTTTCTAACTCTTAATTTATCATTACTGCATGTAAAGCAAAGTACTGTTTATGAATAGGTCTTTAACAAGAAGTCATGCAGCAGTGAGTATCTTTAGACTGGATTATAGACTATAATAGTTTGATACTCAACTGCATTGTAACAGTATACTCTCCGCTACTACAATATTTTAAAAATAATAATAAAAATTACTGTGTAGTAGACAAATCTAGCAAAATCTCATTGCACTGCAGAAGCTAAGTTCTTAGAAAAACAGATATCTGAATGCATAATTAATTTATGAAGGATGTTCAGGTAATTAACTCTGAGCATATACTAGTGTCCTTAAAATGCATTCTTCCTTTCTTTTACTTTTTGGGGGTGGATGTTGAGGGTGGGTTGTTTGGTTTTTGTTTCTCTGTGATTTTTATTTTTCTACATTTTACAAAAATATTTTGAGGTCTGCATGTACAGTATTTTAACCTGTGCTGTAACGAAATACTATGTACTTTTCTACTGTATTAAGCACAGAAGACACACTTGGCTTTCTTTACTAGGGTCAGGCATCATTAGTGGATAAATAGTGCTTTTCTGTTTTTATAATTGCTACCACTTTATGGGATTTTTCTGTTCTCAGGTGTGGTTTTTTTTTTTTTTTTTTTTTTTTACTTTAAAGTTAGGAATATATAGGCATATAGCTTGAAATGTTCACTTTCTTCATTACCATTACAGAAATGGGAATTACATAGTGATTCAGCTGAAATGCTTTCCCTCACTTGGGTAGGGAACAGGACTTGTTCAGGAGTTAGCAGCAGTTACCATCTCGATGTAAAAGTTCCCATGCTTTAGACAAGCAGGATTAGCTTCTGGGATGGGGTCTTTCAGGTGCTTACATGGATTAAGCAGAGGAGAGCAGCATACGTTCCAGATCATTCCCTCTCCGTGTCTGCATAGAAAATTAAGTTTTTCTGCTGCTCTGTTTCACCTGTTGGCTGTCTTCACATAAGGTAAACCATAATGGAAGGGGATCCTAACATTAGATCCAAATTCTATGCCCTTCTGTCATTGCTCATTTCCTTTTTTTTGCCCATGTTCACACTGCCTGAACAGGTAGTTATTTCAGTGTTGTTTTTACAGTGCAATTCTGTTTGTTTATTTTAAAGTAATTTTTTCTTTTTTTAATTACTAGACAATGGGCTTCTGTAACACTAGGGATCACAAATGTCTTTTGAACTCTTACTTGGTTTCAGTAACAGACATTTAAGTGAAAGGTACTGTCAGAAAAAGCTGATTTCGGTAGAGTTGCGAGTTGCATCTGAGAAGCCTGTGCCATTGCACAATTAATCTGCCAAAGTTAGGAAGTATCTACTGCCATTTTCCTATCTGTAATGTGAATGGTAAGCTAAATGTGGATATTTTGAGTAATGATGGGCCACAGTAGTTTTGAAAAAGATGTGCCAGTTTCTTGCTTTCCTCAAAATGCTTTTCAATTTTGTCCTAAAAGGAGGATGGTGGAAGAAATGCTCCATCAGTCTGAACTCTGTAGGGGAGAGTGTATTTTTCACAACTAGTGGCCTTCCTGTAAGCAAGCCTGACCATGTGAATGGTTCTATCATCTTTCATTTTTACCTCTAGATGAGGGGTCTTTTTTTTGATAGGTCATGTTGTTTAGAGAAAACAGATGGGAGATCCAGAAGCCTTCCCTAACTGTTAGAAGTATGTGTTTGACCTTTCTTAGGTCAAAAACATTATAACAAGCCACTTCGATGGCTTGAGGTAAACTATTTGAGCCCAGCTTTGGGTGGTAAGGTTATTTTACCCCTTTATCTTGCTTTAAAATCAAGCAAAGTTTTCCCCCCCTTACCTCTCGAATACTTGCCCAGATCAACCTAAAGCACAAAGAGACTTCATTAATGATTCACTGAAAATTTTGTGCAGAGACTTATTGTATCAGTTTGAGAGGTTATCATGAAATAATTGCACAGATTAGTGGGAACATTTAAGATCCTTGAGGAAGAATACCTACTTCAGCTGGCCTTCATAATACTTTTTAACTGCTTAGGCTATACAGGCACAGTATTGATGCCATGGTTTATGTCATAAATGGGAATGAGAAAAAGATGTTTGAGAGGTCATCTTCCACCTTTTTTCCTTTTTTTTTTTTTTTTTTCCTGGTTGGATCCTACAGTGGTTTTGGAATATTCTCGGATCTCTAATATTTTGAATGGATGCCGTTTAGGATTGAACTGTCAGCCTCTTCTCTGAAACTGTTACTATTTCTTTATCCTGCTATAATTATTTTTTACTAGTGTGCCTAATTTCACACTTCCCTATATGCCTTCATATCGCAAACGAAGGTAGCTCAAGCTCAATGTCTACTTTTAGTATAAAAATAAAAGAAAATGTATGGAAGCTGTGAAACTTTACAGAAGAGACAGTGGCTATACCTCACAATGAAGATAAGAAGAAGCCTAGATGGTGTTTATGAAAAAATTAAAATTTACACACAGCTTTATTTGGTTTGTGAAACATTTCTCTGTGTTTCCTTAGAGAAACTCCCTATTAAAAACCACATTTTTTTAAAGCGGTGTGGTTCACATTGAAGGTTGCCAAAACAGAGCAATGTACTTGTTCTGCAAATCCTTACTCCTATAAATCAGAAGAAAATATGTTGTTAGTTGTTATAGCTTTAATAAATCATGTAAATTTGCATTAGAACAAAATAGAACTGAGTTGATGATTTTTTTGTGTCAGTAAAGACTTGGCAGGCATGTGTTAGCTGTTTACTTTCAGATTTTTCAGATCCATGTGACTTTTTTTTTTTTTTGGAAGGTGTAAATTTTAACAAAAAGAAGCACCTTTTGTGAATATTGGGATATTTGAAGGTCACTTTTGGCCTTTTTTTTATTTGTGTTTTTTTTGGTGTTTTTTTTTTTTTTTTTTTTTTTTTTGGTTTTTTTTTTTTTTTTTTTTTGGGTTTTGTTTTTTTTTTTTTTTTTCTTTTAAATGGTTTCTTAGGTGTGTGTATTTGTTCCTTTTGTAGGCCATAAATGGTATAAAGACATAATGTTTCTATCTGAGGAAATAAGACTCTTTGGATCTTAACAGATCTCTAGGTATATTGAGATCAGATTGTATCCATCCTTTCTCCCAGCTCTTATATTTGTGGATGAAGTGTTTAAATGTTTTGACAACAAAGAAGCTTTTATTCTTGTGAAAATTATTTTTCATCTTTTTTTTGTTTGTTTGTTGTTCAAAATTGAACAAGTAACAGAACTTTTGTTTGTTTTAAATAAAATTGAGGTTCCTTGCCATAATCCATGTGTCTTCATTTTTCAATATTAGGACTCATTGATCCTTGAGAAGTCTCAAAATTGGAGTTCCCAGAAAATGGACCATATTTTGATTTGTTGCGTTTGTCTTGGAGATAACAGTGAAGATGCTGATGAAATAATCCAGTGTGACAACTGTGGAATAACAGTGCATGAAGGTAATAAAACTCTTCATTCTCATTGCGGGAGGAAAGCATATGCTTTGCTTTTAATAAAATTTTGACTTGCTTTCTTCAAAAAAAAATGAAGCCTTTGAAGTCTGGCAGGTAATTTTTTGTGATACTACCTGGATCCATTTTAGTGGTAAAACATCCATCTTCTACTTTAGCGAAGCAAATGTAAGTAACTACAGGACAGGGCATAGTCTGCAGATACCTATATAATGAATCACAGTGTGCAAATACTGGAGCTATAGACTGTATTTTCAAGGCTTTAGGATATTGTATTAAATGTATTTTTGTCTTATTTCAGTATATGAATTTGATTGTGTAACTGCAGTATAATATCATGAGAATAGGAGGTCCTCTAAAAGGAAAGGGTTTTTTTACACATATTTGTGCTGTAGCTAAAAGGCAGAGAGATGGGGAGGAGAGAGAGGGATTGTCCATGGCATTTAGTTATAAGTGAAAACCGCTAGCCTTGAACTTTCTCATTATTTTCAGTGACAATTTGAAATGGGGAAATTTTAAAGTTAAAACATACTCAAATTATTGTTGTACTAATTGTTTCAGAACCTAGTCTCTGTGTGTTATAAATGTAGGAGGTCTGGTTTCAAAAAAACACTTCTGAAATAATTCTGAGGTGACTGGAATTTTAACAGCCTTACATGGAATGTGAGGCTGTATTGTGTGTTGTTGCTCTTGAGATGAAAGGTAGGGTAGATACTAACAGAGCAAGGCATACCTATTTTGTTGAAAAACAAAACCTGTTTTTTTTTCCTACATTAGTAAGGGTTTTGTTGTAGTACTATTTTGTTGTTTTTTTTTTTTGGATTTCTGATATCCTGTACTTTTTTAGGACTTCACATTTTTTTAAGGTTTCCCAGGAAAATGAGATAGGCTACTTCAATCCTTGAAATTAAAAGAAGGTAGGCTTTCATTTTTCAAAAGCATAAAAGGCATTTATTTAATTTATGTAATTCCCATAATTTTTAATTTTTTGGAGAGGTTTAGAATTTCAGGTAGGAAGTGCTTTTCTTAAATCCATAACTTTCCTTTTGTTTTCTCATACTGGATTGAAAATTGTTTCAAAACAGTACTTCTCATGCATTGAGCTGTAGTTAATTTTTTTGCTTAATATCAATTGTGAAACTGAGGATGAAATTTCTGTCCTCAGGTTCGAGTGCCTTATGCTGAGTGTCAACATGTACTCTAACTCCTGACCTGTTGTGGTCCTTTGAAGAGCTAATCAGTACTGTCAGTGGAGCTTAGAGAGCAGTTTAGTTGACCTAATGAATGATGAGCTGAATCACACTCTGTGTGCCTTTGAGGGCATTAGTCGGGTCTTCATTGATTATAATGTTAGACTCCTAAATTTAGGGGTCTTGTTCTGCTTGTAGAATTCCTTCCTGTGTCCATGAAATTTTTGGAAAGTAATGTGCAGATTATATTCGATTTGAGATGCAGTAAGCTACTAAAAGTTAGTTTTACGGAATTTTGATAGATTTCTTTTTTCTCCCCGCTAGCACATGAGAAAAGAAGAATTGAATTGAAGTGTCTTTTGATGATAGTTATAAATACCTATTTGAGAATTCCCCAAACATTTTATACAAGCAATACATCTAAAACCTAAAGCTGTGGAGCTCCCTGAAAATTCTTCTGTAAGATATATTTAGTGATTGTACAGCTAGTCATATTAAACTGCATAATGATTGTGATAGAAAAATGATCTTCTGCCTTTGTAGAATAAAATGATGGCAAATTTGGTTTTTATTCCAGAGGAATGCCTTAAAAATCCTAAAAGATCACTTCCTCATTTTGTTTAATTTACTAAACCTTTGTCCTTGCAAAAGGTAAGATTATAGCTTGCTTTCCTCTACAGGAAAATAGTTCCATAGTTCAAAAGTAATTAGAATTTTAGTAGTTCAAAATCTGCCTAAAAGCAATTGCTGCCATTCTTCTTTTTAAAGTGTTATAGGCAAAGATTCCCTATAGGCCCACTGATATAAAAAGTACAATGTGTATATGTTTTTTTTTGTTGTTATTGCAACAAAGTAAAATCAATTAATTTAGAAGATTTAAATTCCTAGTTTATTCTGATAAGTTCTATGGTCTGTACAAGCTAATTGACTAAAGATGTTGGTTAATTTTCCACACTTATGGTTGAAAGTTTAGGTGTTTACGATTTATTTTAATAATAAATACTTAAAAGCATATGTAAAGCAGTTGTGAAATTCTGTTTGAATAGGTGAAGCCTTAGGAAAAAAAACAAGCAAGCTGAGTACGTAAAAGTAATTGACTGTGTTAAAAGTGTAAATTGCCTGGGCAACAGCTGAACTTCAAATCTGTGGTGAATGTCAAGTAAACTTCCGAATTGCATTTTATGTCTATGTTTCATTGCTAGATATGTATATCAATTTGTAAATACAGTAATACAGTTCTAAGTAGAAATGAATGTTTTTATCAGTGTATTTTTCTGTACTTTGATATTTTACAATCAGTGAAAAGAGGTACTATTTTAATCTGAGCTTCTTTCAATAATTTTTTTAAATAATTGCTTGCAGCAAATAAAAAATTTATTTAAAAATTGGAACCTTTGAAGCTTTAGTTTGATTCAGTGATCTTAGATATACATGTGTACAATAACTTGGAGATTTCTGCACTCCTGCCCAGTGGTCATTGGCTCATTGTATTACTTCTGAATGCATGATTAAGTAATAAATGAAGACACAGACTCTCATAAAGAAGTTGCAGTCAAAACCAAAATGCAATGCAACAATTACTTTTTATTCCTGTTGCCTTAATCATTCAACTCAAGTGATTTCCAACTATAAATTGAGAAGTAGTTGAAGAAATAATTACTATCTATTCATATAAACTTGCTTGCAACCTTGTTTGTTTTTTTTTTTTTTTTTTTTTAATGATAACAGAGACAAGGTTTACTGTTAATATCATTGGATTTAATCTGTACCTCATAACTGTGTGCCCAGATCATGGACATAGGCTGTGTCCTTTGTACTCCTATACGCAGCTGCTTTGTAGTTTGAAAAATGTCTTCCAATAATAAGTGAGTCTATTTTGTAAACACATTAGAATCCAAGAATTTGTTCTCATTTTTGCAGGTTTCCTTTAGCAGGTAGATTACTGTGGCTGCAGACACCATGCTGTGTCCTGAAATTTGTTCTAGTATTTGAGCTTTTGAGCTTTTCAGAAAATGCAGTTTCTAGCACAGTATTGAATGAAGAAATTCCTATTTATGAATTGGATAGAAATCAATGAAGTGATGTTTACCTGTGTTTGCCTGCAGTTGGGAAGAATAATACACCCATTTCCTGTGAACTGATTTTGATACTTAGCAGTTGTCTTTTCCTTGGAATCTCAAACCCAAGATGCCTGTTATCCTCAAATGCCCAAACAAAGCTGCTGGAATACCCTAGGGTTGTTCTTCATAGGTTTTGTATGCAATTTCAAATTCTATTATAAATTGATATGTTTTCTCTACTTTTCTGTAGCACTGTAGATATTTATTTGGAAGTAAATGCACTTCTTTCACACCCTGCTGGTGTCCCACGCAGGGACCCACATAATGATGATACTGGTGATTGATTATTCTTTCCCTGGAGACCTTATTTTCTCTCTTCTTGTTGACTATTATAGAAACCATTTTACTTCACAGGGAGGAATCTGATACCCTTGGCTTGTGTCTTTGTGCTCTGCTGGAGTGGAATTTTTTGGTCTACCACAGAACCTTTCAGTTTTTTCTGTGGTGGCCACCTCTGTTTTTAATATGAAGTGATTCACTAGCCATGAAAATGCTGCCCTCGAGTCAAGCCTACTTCTGGACACCAGGGCTCCCTTCCTTCCCTGGGGGGCCCTTATGCAACTTCTAGCTACTGGTTGAAGGACAGGTCCCATGCGGTAGTGTGTCCCCTTCCTGGGGGAAACAGAGTCTTCCAGTTGCGATCCTGAAGTGGCTGCATGCCAGCATAGTTGTTGGCAAGATCTGTTACCGTCTTCCGAAGAGTAAGCTAATGCTGCCTTGTGTTTTAAGTCAGGCAGGGTTCAGATCTCCATTCTCCCTTGCGCTGGTAAGTTTTGGCTTTTCTAGCACCAGGTAACATGCTGCTGTGCATGCTGCTCTGTTACTTGTGCACCTGGTACTTGGTACTAGGGCCTTTTCCTTTTGAGTACCTGCTGCAGCGGCTGCCTGTGCAGTCCTGATTTGTATTCCATTTGGTTTGCTTGCTTGTGTTAATCAACTATTCCATGAGGTCTTCCCCATGGGAAAAGAGGGGCGATGGCTCATCTGGGAGCAACTCTGCCAGCACGCATGTGGAACACAGCAACACGGCCAAGAGTTAGAGGGGGATTCTGGTTCAGACCTAGAGTCATGGACCCTTAATAAACACTTCTGCTTGCCTACTGACAAGTTTTGAGATTGCAAAAAATTCAGTTTCCTTTCCAGTGCAACTGTTTGCTGGGTGATGTTCATATCACCTGCATGGCCTGCATCGCTTGTCCAAAAGCTATCTTTGCTCTGCAGACACATGTTCAAAAATCTATAAACTTTGTGGAGCAAATAAGTGGTTCAAAATGACAGAAATCCGTAACTGCCTCTAAAACTACGTAAGTAGCATACATGTAATGCTCATTTAGTACCCACTCTTACAGTTTGTGTTCATATTTTTTGTCTGAACAGCCTGTTCAGACAATTAAGCTCATCAATTAAAATTGATGAATTAAGCTCATCAATTAAAAATTTGTTCTCATTACACATACCAAACTATTCCATGCCCCCCCCACCAAAAAAAAAAAAAAAAAAAAAAAAAAAGTTCACATTGCTAGGGAAAAAATCTTTCTTACTGAATTTCTAGTAGTACAGTTGCTTTTCAGAGTGTTTACTTCTGTGTGGAGATATTTCTCTTTTAAAAAATCATCTTTAGGCACTAATCTGTCATTTTTGATAAATGCTTTTGTGGTAAGATCTTGTAATAGCAGGACACCCCCAACTGTGGTGTCAGTTTTTTGACACATTGATTGCAGCATGTCTGAAGAAAATGTCTGGTGCATATCATAGCATGTGCCATAACTGTAGGTAGTACACTTGCCTGCTATTGCCCTTGGGTTAGTTGTTGTGAATTAAATGAGAGAAGTTCTACATTTTTCCAGCTGTTTCTTTTCCCTCTCTTCTATTTGTTTCTTACTTTACTGTGATATGTATGTCAGGGAATAAAATTTCTTTTGCCAAAAGCAATAGTGTAGACTCCATATGCTTTACAGTGTAGTGTAGTAAAACGTTTTTTGCATTATAGTTTTGCCACTTACCCTTATCTGCTGCAATCTGGTATAAAAAAAAGCATTTTGCAGAATGTTATACTTTAGTACTCTCCATTTACTAAATAAAGATACTGTTCTGAATTTATGATGTGTGAATTGATTAATGACTTCATTCTGAACTGTTGTCTAATTAAGGGTTGAATGTAACATATTTTAAGTAGTATGATCGATCATGCAGCATTTATTTCTGCAAACGTACGGTTTACCTTAAAATTCATGTGTTTATAATAAGACATGAATTCAGAGTAGACGTAGATGTAGTTAGCGTATGGAGATGTTCTGTTTGACTGGCATAAAATTGCCCTCCCAGTGAGACGGAGGAACAGATGCAGCCAAGGCAAGAATTAGGTCTCTCTTCCAGTTTCCTTCAGTGGTATAAATTTCAGAACAATTGTTTTAATGTTAGCATTTTAGAGTGTTTGCAATTTCATTTTAATGACAGTCACATAAAAAATAAGCTATTGACAGAATACAATGACTTTAAAATTAGGGCATTAAAAAGTTTGTTTTCTGTATAAAGTGGTGTATTCAATCGCTTGGCTGTAATCATAATATATAGATGCAGTTTGTGGAACAGTAAATGTGAGAATTTTAACTTCTTGACTTTAATGTGTTTAAATTCATAGGATAATATTATACTAAACCAGTTTTATTATTTAGTGTAAGAGGTATTCAAGAGGTGGCAGACACAGAGTTATGATACAGTAACCTGAGAATATACAAACAGGATTTAATGAACTGTAGTTGAAAAGGGGCTCTCAGGGGTATTCAGAATATCAAAAATTCAGAATTTTGTGGACATCAAGGAAAAGCAGCATACATTTTAAGCAAAGTGTTTAAAAGTTGTTTTATTTTCTTCATCATATTTTCCAAAGGGGCAGGTGGTTGACTGGTGTCACAGGTGCAGTGATAATAACTGAAACCAAATGTGTCATTTACAAGATGTGTATACTTTTCTCTGTTGTCCTTGCAGTTCTTAGGTAGTCGCACCATTTACACAGCTGCGGTGCTTTTAGAAAGAACTTAAAGGTTACCTCCTGATGTTGCTTGGCAGATTACTTGTAGCAAGCCCTTGCATTACTTTCTGTTCCAGCACCAGCAATTCCCAGTGATGCATACAGGAAAGACGAATTGGACAACTTTTTCTTGCTCATCAGCTTAACTGTTTAATACTAAAATGGAATGATTTATCAAGTGGCAGCTTTGTATCTGCTTATCTATGCATTTTAGAGTCATAAAAATAATGCATTTTAAAATTTTTGTTAATAGGATTACAATAATTCTTTCAGCATAGGAAAGGAAGGCAGACAGTAATGAATTGAACCTTTGTTGTACTTAGCAGTTTTAAGGATCCGAAAATGGTGCATTTAAAGCGTTAATTGTCTGTTAAAAATAAAAGAATATTACCATGATAGAAATAGGAAAATACAGTAGTTTTTAAAAATTCTGAGATCTTGATCTATATATTGTAACTTTTTCAGAGAGATTTGGACAAAAGTGCATTTAGGTTTTTTATCAAGTGCCTTTTGTACTGTAGGTCTCATTTAATACACAAAGATTCAATTATAGCCATGCAGTAGAAGACACTTTTTTTTTCCCCCAATTTCAACTTATTAAGGGAAAAATGAATCTTCTAGCATGACTATCATAAAATTACTTGAAATTGGAAAGTGAAATCTGCAGAAAGTGTTGTCTGGAACTGCAGGTTCAGATTTTTCATTAATGTGAATTAATTGCATCTGCTTTCTTTAATGTATTTGATAATCTGTTTATCCACAATTCTAAATTTTGACAAAGTATGTATAGCATTCTATTGTTCAAAAATTGATGGCAGTTAGTATTGCAACTTGCAATAGCAGGAGAAAAAAAAAAAGAAATCAGTATACTGAGAAATTTTGAAATTTTTTTTTTTTTTTTTTTTTTTAATTTTGATGCTGTAGATATTTACTAGGTGAGTAGCATTCCTCAGCTTTGGCAGGGTTTTCATTATGGTTGCTGGTTAATAACCACAAATTAGGTTTCCATTTCTTGAGAAACTGTAAGGTATTGAAGTTTTTTTGTTTCACAATACAATATGTTGGAAGAATTTTGAACTTCTGCAGTTAGGTTGCAGAATTAGTAAACATCTACTACAGTAAGTACTCTAATGTTTACATATAGAACTGAAGCAACTCACAGAAGAGACTGATGTATTTATTCCAGAATAGCTACCACCCTGTGATCAGAGCTCTGGTTATGGGAGAACAGATCAATGTCATTGCTCTGGTTTGAACTGGGCAGAGACTTTAGGCTCATTCACATCCCAGGTGAATGCTGGAATGATCTTAGCTTTTTGTTGTTCCAAATACACTTACCTAGACTGAAATTCAAAGTTTTAGCAGAATTGATATGTTTTTACAATAGGGTTTTGTTTTGAAACTGCTTTTGCCTTCATACCTCAACTGAGGTGAAATAAAGTGGTTTTGTTGTTCCTTTTATGTTTGAAAAACAAACATTACATCATCTCCTGTATACATCTGGCATCTTAATTGCAAATGACATCATCATTGTGTTATCTGCTCTTCTCTAAAGCAGGACAAATATATTTCGGCCTTGATTATTTTTTGTTCTGAGTTATTTGGCTGTTTTTGAATCATGGAAGTTTTATTATTTAAAAATTGAGCTACTCATAATTTTTTTGCTTCACTATATATTTTTGGCCTGCAAGGAACTTATACTTGTAGTTTTTTTAGAGGAATTTAATTCTCTTCATATACATTCTGATTTCTGGTGTCAAAACCATAGGCAGGATTTGTCATCTTATTTACAGATTGTAGCTTTACAGACATTTCGTAAATACAACAGTTCAACAGACTTGTATTATCCATATGGATATTATATGGATGAAATTTGACTTCTGCTTTGGTTTCTGTTATCACTAAACAATCCAACACAGCAAATGACTCGTCATAGCAAACATAAGAAAAATTCTGGGTTAAAATAGTTGTGTATCCTTAGCAAAAAATACAGCTTAATAAGTGTGTTCTAATTAATTTTGGGACTCAGCTCTTCATTTTGTTAAGTATTATTAGATCAAATTTAAACTTCAGCTATTGGGTCCCAGGACTTGAGTAGAAATATTTATGGTGCATTACCTGTTTACTTATTTTAAAGTATTGTTTATAAAGCTGAATTTTGTTTCACTGTTTATGTACACTGGTCCTAACTCCTCCTAGAAAGTAAAATCTCCAGACATGTTATGTGGAGTTCAGACTTGTTTTGGAACATACTGAAATTGGTCCATGCCACTACTCAGTCAAGAACAATCACAGAGTACCTTCCCTGAAACCTTGAACTGACCTTTTTTTTTTTTTTTTTTTCCCTCTCGTGGTTAAAGGTAAGGAGCTGATGTATGTGGGTATAAAAAGCTACCACTGAGTACAGCCTTTTTGTTGCTTAGGTGGCTTCATAGCAAACAAGGTTTTGTATTGCAGCTTTGATTCTGTAGCTTTATTGGGCAGGGCACACCGAGTCAACGGCAGTCTTACTGGCTGGATTTCCTTTTCTTCAGTTCTGTTGTGGACAAGATTGTTGCAGTGTATTTGTCAGCAGTGATTAATGGTAAACTATTTTCTCAGCTAATGACCACCCTTTTGCTGGCTGTAACAGTATGGTGTTTAGCTTTTGCTAAATGGCAGTTAGGAAAAAGAGTAAATGCCTCCTTGCCTGTTAGAGATCTTAAAATCTTTAGAACTGTCACTAAGACTTCTGTACAAATTGGGACAAAACATTGGGAAAAAACCTGAAAAAAGGGGACCTAGATCTGTATTATTTGAAACGTTTGATGTCAACACATATGATAAAGATGGAAATAATTACAGCACGTGTGTCATTTTCTAGGAATTTTTTAAAAAAATCGGGTATAAATGACTGGCAAGTATAATTAGGCAGCTATTGCAGAATGAAGGTAAGACAGTTTGGGGAAGTCACCATTCTAATTTTAGCACACTGATGCCACTTAGGTTAGAAAAGCAAATCTAATTTCAATTGTTGAAGAAGCATCAGTGTTTGAAAGAAACTGATTTTATTTTGGCATGTGGATTGATGACAGTGTTACTGCTTCTGTAGTGTTAGGTAATTTTTAAGTAGTACATTCAGGAAGATATTAAGATGTTAAGAAGTCTGTAGGAATTATAAAAAACTTTATTATTCATTAGCTCTATGATATCAATGGGCTGTGTGTTTGTACGTTAATGTAATTACACTGGCATGTATTCAAGATTGTGTTACAACTTAAATAATGGCTTTTCAGGAATATTACCTAAAGCTGGTACCACATTATACAGAAAATGGAGTTTCCTTATGTGTGAGCTGTGTGATATTTTGTATACCTAATGAGACTCATCTGTGAATGCACTTCTGTGCATTACTTGTCCTTTGATTCTGGAATACTTTTATAATGAAAAGAAACATTCTGGCTTCTTATTTTAATTCTTATTGATGAACCTCATTCTGTAATGGAAAACTTTATTTCTTAAATGGTTCCTATAGTGTTATTGCTTATTTCCTGAATGTTGTTTTAGTCTATTATGCAGAGCTCTGTTTCTGTCACAAGGGGAGTTAGAGCATTGTTGCTATTTTATTGCAGTCAGTGGATAATGAACCAAAGTAACAAATCCTGTTGCTATTTAATAGCAGAATTCAATAATTTAACTGTTCTGCAAGCACAAATGTTGACTTGATCACTGTTTTTGAGAAATAGCTGAATTTAAAGTCTTGACTGTGTTTTAAGTGTTGACAGAAAGTCATATTTTTCTCTTATTGAATAACAGATAAATGTTCAAAATGTGGCATATGCAGAAATACAGTTTTGTGGCTTTAAGATTTTCCTTTTTGTCATTTGCAATAGCAATAATACTACTCTTGTGCAAAATTTAAATAACAAGCTTCTAAATTACTTTAAAAACAGTCTTTTGCTAAATCTGTGGTGATTAAGCTTCGGTAGACACCGTAACAATCATAAAGAATATTGTGGGTATACCAAATAAAAATGGAGAAACTGAATGATTGAGTTTAGCCATAATTTAAAAACAGGTAAAAATGAGAGTGGTGATTGATAATGTGTTGTGTTAGGTTTGTGTGGCAAGGTTTTGGCAGCAGGGGGGCTACAGGGGTGGCTTCTATTAGAAGCTGCTGGAAGGTTCCCCTGTGTGCCATAGAGCCAACGCCAGCTGGCTACAAGATGGACCCGCTGCTGGCCAAGGCTGATCCTGTCAGTGACAGGGGTAGCGCCCTTGGGGTAACAGGGTTAAAAAGGGCGAAAAAACCCTCTGCGACTGTAGTGGAAGAGAGGAGTGAGAACATGTGAGAGCAACAACTGCAGACACCAAGGCTGGTAAAGAAGGAGGGGGGAGGAGGTGTTCCACGCCCTGAAGCAGAGATTCCCCTGTAGCCCATGGTGAGGCCAGCTGTGCCCCTGCACCCCATGGAGGTCAATGGGGGAGCAGAGACCCCTGAGCAGAGACCTGCAGTGGGGAGAACCCCACGCCAGGGCAGGGGGATATGCCTGAAGGAGGCTGTGACCTCATGGGAAGCCCGTGCTGGAGCAGGCTCCTGGCAGGACCTGTGGCCCCTTGGAGAATCACAGAACCATAGAATGGTTTGGGTTGGAAGGGACCTTGAAGATCATCTAGTGCCAACCCCCTTGCCATGGTTGGGCCGGGACACCTCCCACTAGACAGGTTGCTCAGAGCCCTGTCCAAACTGGCCTTGAACACTTCCAGGGATGGGGCATCCAAATCCATGGAATCCAATGGAAGAGCAAGGGATGGGATACTTTTGGCGCCACTTTGAAACCTAAAAAAATCTGTCCTACCATTCCCGCATGTCCTTTCACTACACCCCCTTGTAAAAAGT
>JMFS01121302.1:0-16025 GCA_000699545.1 Podiceps cristatus
TATAAAGGCTATTGCTTATTAGTAATTTACTGTATTGATAGTGGTTTATAGCAAGATGCTGCTCACCTTTCAACAGTAGAGCTCATTGGTCATGTAAAACAGCTCCTCTTGTACCTCATCACATATCATCACATCATTAAAACCATGAGAGACCAAATGACTGGATGAAATCTACTCATATAATACCCCTCCCCCCCTATAAGTTATTGATTAAATCTGAAAAAGACAATAAATTTGTGGGCACTGGAAAGGCTGTTGAAGAATTTAGCACTCTTTGAGGCTTTAGTTCAGCATGTAGGTCAGGGCACACATTCCATATGATCAGAACTTCCTCTCTTCTTAGGGATATATCTATACTGGACCCTGAGGTATTTAGTCTTTATATACCTCATTAGATACCTAAACTATGTATCAATTTGGACATATCATTCTTCCTAGACTGTCATACTCTTTTTCTCAAAGTACTGTTCTCAATAGGTAAAGTAGCTAGCAAAAAGATGACACTAATACAACTGTACTTCTAAATATTTTGCCATATAAATAGATGCTCTCACAAAACATCAGTAGAACTTCTTGGTTGTTCCTGGATATCACAAACTCATCAGAAGGATCTACAGCTCTTTAAATTGTCGTACTATGGGAAATAGAAACAGGTTCAAAGTTTTGTACTCAATCTGCAAGATACTCAATGAGCACATGGATAGGATCATCTACAGGTCTCTTGTTGACAGAGTTTCTCCTATAATATAAATAAACCATATGCAAGAAAACTAAAGTCTGACTGAAGGTTCTTGAGGACCATCTGAGTCCATAGAATGAACTGCAACAGAGACAAAGATCCTTGACAAAATTCACCTTCTCCAAACAGAAGGCACTTTTCTATAAAGGTTTTTTTCTTTTATGGTTTGTTGTTGTTGTCATTGTTGCTTTTGTGGTTGTTTGTTTTTGTTTGTTTGTTTTTATTTTTTTTTTCCTTTTACTGGAAATCCATAACAACAAACCTACATAAAGCAATAATATTATTACCCTAAATGAGCCAGTTCTCCACCTGGGAAGAGGAAAAAAAAAAGATGAATTTCACATGATTTCTTAGTCATCCTGCAGTCCTACCGAAGGGTGTTCAACTGTTCTGATGAGTGCTATAAAGAGTGGGTTAAACAGAATAAGAGCAGAACTTAACCACCTAGGCAAATAAGGTTAAATTCCATCGACTGCCACTAATATCTAGTAAGTGTTGTCAATAGCTCCCTTGTTACTCAGGTGTCAAGCAATTAACCCATGTCTATTGGACTCATAGGTTATCTAAAAGCCTGCCCTTGACAGTTTTACCCACAGTAGAACCCTTAGTATTATTTGTTCATTTATGATCCTTTTTCCCTCCCCTATGGATCATTTATGAGGACTGCAAATAAAAGAACTCAAGTAGATGCACAGTGGAAGCAGCTTTTGAATATTTGATGCAGATAACCTTCTAGGGTATTGAAATGGGTACTAGAAATTTAAAACTATAGGGAGATACAGAGAACAGAATAATGTGCAAGAATATATGCTGTTTACAGAAACTCAAAGACCTTTCTATGGCAGTGTGTTTGTGAAATACTCTTCTTAATGGGCAGTGAGACATTACAGTCTGTAAGCTGATAGGAGCAGCTATTATTCTTGTACTGGAGTTTGGAACAATTGTTGTTAAACAACAGTAGGAATAAAGTGTCTTTTTTTTTCTTTTTTCTTTTTTTTTTTTTTTTTTTTTAACATTGCAGTTCTGCAAATAAAAACCATAGGATTAATTTTTCAATATATAGCAAGAGTGGTAGGGATGTAAAGAGGCACCCATAAAATTGAAATAAAGAGAAATAAAGGAACTTTACGAAACTACGCAAGAACTGGGATCCCCACTTTAAGCACATAGTTGTCACCTCTGGGGGGGAGGAAGTAAAAGAAAACAGGGCTTGATTAATCTACTGCTGACACTTTCCTCTTCAGAAGGACTAACAATACTAAGATTTGGGAACATGGCTAACTCATCATTTTGCCTTGTGACACCTAAAGTATGAAGAGAGTAGACTGTTAAAGGGACAAGAATTCTGGTTAATCAGTATACATCATTTCAGAAAAGTCAAAATTATTGTATGTTATTTAGATCTAAAAGTACATAAAAGGCAAAATTTCAAATCAGCAACAATTTTTAAGGTAGCTTACATAGCTCTAAAGCATTTATTTTATATTTGAAGTATTTATCTTTTGGAAAATAAATTATTGTTTCAGAGGGTTTTGTTTGATTATTTTTTTATCTTAAGGAATTTGTCCTTGGTGCATTGTCCCTTTATTTCAAATTGTACGCAAGATACGAAGTTAGTCAATCTTTCTGACAGAAAGATTTGTGTCTGTACAGAAAAATGCCATAACAGCTACCCATTCTTAAATTTTTTCTGATAGAAAGGAAGGTAAATTAATCATATTTCTGTAATGTTGCAATTATGAAACTTTTCTTAAGGTGATCTTATTGCAAATAACCATCAGCTTCTTATTCTCAAAATGCAAATTGACATTTTTTGTAGGTAAATAGTCAAGTCATAATCACAATGTTATAAACAAACTAATACATCAAAATGAAAGAAGCGTTCCAGCAAATCGTACCAATAGCAGTCATTAAGGTTCTTGCAAAAATGACCTTTGGAAGATTCAAAGCAGTTCTCAAATATTTGGAAAGCTGGTGTAAAAAGTAAAAATCCATATTCTTATGATCTGTGTTATAAGTCTGTGTTGAAATCTATAGCTATTACTGTTATCTAGTTTTATGTCTAACACTATGAAATATATAATTATCATAAGTAAAATCTTTCTGGTCAGCTGTAATTTATCCCTTATTATGAAGAAATAACATGGCCATTTTGTCTATATAATATAGCAAAAATCTTTGTACTTTTTTTTTTTGCAAACATCTATGGTTAAAGCTATCCTAAATGTAGCACTAATTGAATATTTAGGTAATTAATTGTTGGTGAAGAATTAGCATAAGACTCCCAGACCTCTAGATGAGAAACAATATACCCATTATGTTTAGCAAAGAGTTGACTGAAGAGATTAGTTTTGCATCATGATTGGCAAACTAGATTCAGATTTGTTAAGGCTGTTGAACCCTAGTCCCTGTGCTAAAAACTTTATGATGTGTATTCTGAATTAAGCAATAACCAAAAATGTTGCCCCTCATCATATGACTGCAGGCCCTGGTAAAAAGACACTCCCCATCTTTCTTCTTTTCCCCTTTGTACGTTGAAAGGCTACAATAAACTCTCCCCAGATCCTTCTCTTCTCTGGCCTGAACAACTCCAGCTCCCTTAGCCTTTCTTGATAGCAGAGCTGCTCCAGCCCTCTGTTTATTTTTGTGACCTCCTCTGGACTTGTTCCAACAGGTCCGTGTCCATCTTGTACTGATTTAGTACATTCAGCCTGGAGAAGAGAAGGCTGCGGGGAGACCTGATTGTGGCCTTCCAGTACTTAAAGGGGGCCTATAGGAAAGAGGGGGAGAATCTGTTCAGTAGGGACAATGGTGATAGGACAAGGGGTAATGGTTTCAAGCTGAAACAGGGTAGGTTTAGATTAGATGTAAGGGAAAAATTCTTTACAATGAGGGTGGTGAAACATTGGAATGGGTTGCCCAGAGAGGTGGTGGAGGCCCCATCCCTGGAAACATTCAAGCCCAGGTTGGACGGGGCTCTGAGCAACCTGATCTGGGTAATGGTGTCCCTGCTCACTGCAGGGGGGTTGGACTAGATGACAGCTAGCTAGTGGTCCCTTCCAACCCAAAACATTCTATGATTCTATGATTCTATGATTCTACATCTTCTCAAGAGAAAGAAACAAGAACCTATTTGACTACTCACAATAAAATATGTTATCAAATATCCAAAAGGGTATATTTCACATGATCATGAATATTTTTAAAAAACACAGAGCCATATTCAATTCATCACACTTTTTGTACCCCATAGTATAAAAATGATTGTTTCTGATTGTTCACAGTAATCTGTTTTTGACAAACTCACACTCCTAAGTCTGACTGTTGCATGGGTTGGGTTTGTAAATGCAGTCACATCAGGAGCCACAACGTTGGCCATAAGCAGGGCCTTTCTGCAAAACGTTCAGATTACCAATAGCTCTTCAAACTCTCATTCAATAACACACACTTGAGGACAGATCTCCTAAGACCATAAAAATGACCAAATGTAGTAAAGTTACCATCTTGAAATCAGAAGGCTTTAAGCAGGATCTCTTGAAGTTAGATTTATCTGCTCAAGGCAGCAGACTCCAAACTGCCTTTCAAGAGTTTCTTATGTTCACAACAAACAGAGGGTTTTATTGCTTGTACAGTAACACCAGAGTTATAAGGAGAAATAACGATGGTATTTTTTAATCCTTGAATATTTGCAACAGTACAATCAGATCTCATAAATGAAATACCATCACACTGTCATCCCATCGAAGCATTAGGAAGCATGCCCTATGGTTTAATGATTAAAACATGGTTTTATTTTCATAAATCAGCAAACTAGGATTCTCATTTTTTACAGTATTTTCGAAAAGGCATCATACACTATAGAAACATAGACAATACAATACAGATGTAGAAACTCTAGGCAATAAGCTACCAATCTGGATAAGGAAAACTGTATTTACAACAGTAGCTGTATAAGCTATGCATAGTCTAATTTTATGCTAAATAAGGAGGCCAAGGCCCAGCATCACACCAAATGCTAGATGGGAACCACGGCAAGTGCACAGAGTGTGAGCTCACACAGTGTTTTCAGAAGGGAACTCATCTTAAGTAGTGCTTAAAGTGCTGCTTACAATTTCTCCAATTTCCTCACTTTTGTGGGTTAACACTGGCTGGCAGCTCAGCACCACTCAGTGGCTTGCTCACTCCCCCCACAATGGGGTGAGGGAGAGAATCGGAAGGGTAGAAGTGTGAAAACTTATGGGTTGAGATAAAGACAGTTTAATGGGTAAATCAATGGAAAATAAGGAATTAATTCACTACTTCCATCAGCAGGCAAGTGTTTAGCTATTCCCAGGAAAGCAGGGCTCCATCACGAATAATGGTTACTTGGGAAGACAAATGCCATAACTCTGAACATCCCCCCTTCATCCTTCTTCCCTGCAGATTTTATTGCTAAGCACAACGTCATGTGGTCTGGAATATCCCTCTGGTCAGTTGGGGTCAGCTGTCCCAGTTGTGTCCCCTCCTTAATTCTTGTGCACCCCCAGCCTCCTTGCTGGCAGGGCAGTGAGAGAAGCAGAAAGGGCCTTGATGATATGTAAGCACCATTCAGCAACTGCTAAAACATCAGTATGTTATCAACACTGTTTTGGTCACAAATCCAAAATATAGCTTCATAGAAGCTACTATGAAGAAAATTAACTACCCCAACCAAAACCAGTACACCTACGAATACAGTGAAACAGAGTGCAAGAGTAGAGAACACTAGCCTAATATTTTCCATAAACTGCTCACTGACAGTGTGCTTGTGGTAAATGTTCATGCTGTTGTTACCATCTGCAGTTCCTTTTTCTTTGTTAGTGTAGTCACATCAGCTTTCCTTGCACTATTTTTGCACAAATACCAGCCTTTGCAGGCTTGTACCTTGTGCTTTAGGTACTCTGCATACATTTTAATTATTATGCAAAGTTTTATAACTAAACAATCATAACCTTCATTATCTTGAAAATATTCCTGTGCCAGATACTATGTGAAAAAAGAAAAGATACTATTTGCAGGTTCTTTAGACTATGTAGTCTAGTCTGCTTTTTCACCACTGAGGTTCAAATTTACAGGTGCTACTACTATTTCTGCCAAGCGCTGTATTAGGTGCACTTCGTACCACTAGAATCTATCATTTTATATTTTTTGCCCTTTACATGCAAATTCCTGTTTGCCATCATACACACTTACAAGATGTATCAGGATCTTTATCTAAACCATTTGTTAACTTTCATGTTATCAACATTACTTTCTCACATACTATAAATGCCATCATAGCTCATGTCATTTTCTAGAATCTTAGCTATTACATATATCATTTTGCCTTGAAATTTCAGCAGATGCTAACACTGTATAATTTGCACTAATAGGACCACATTTTAAAATATGAACACTGGTAGCTGCAAAATCTGTGACTCTAGATGCAGAAAATCTACACAAGCAATTCAGCGATACCCCTCTGAAAATGAATGTGCAAAGTCTTGCGTGATTACAGATAAATCAGCATAAAGGATATGTAAATACTAAACATGGAACTCAATGTCAATAAAATTCTTGCTCACTGATGAGAAATAAGCTTGCAATTTCAGAACAGTTTATGTGAATGCCTTCCCCATGTCAAAGCATGGGGCATCTGTGACTTAGGATCATAGTACAAAAGAGACATTGGCTTCAAAGGGCACTAAGAGAGATTGGATTAGCACATTAGGGGAATAAATACCACCTGCCCCCATTTTATGCCAGATAATATAGCAGAACTGGGAAGAGGGAGAAGGGGCTCATCTGATGTGACAAATTATAAACTTAGGTGGTGGGTTGACCTTTGCTGACTGCCAGGTGCCCACCAAGGTGCTCTCTCAATGCCCCTCCTCAGCAGAACAGGGGGAGAAAATTAGATGGAAAAGCTCGTTAAGATAAGGACAGGGAGATAGCTCACCAATCACTGTTACAGGCAAACCAGACTTGACTTGCAGAAGATTAATTTAGTTTACTCCCAATTAAAAAAAGAAAAAAAATAGAGTGGGATAGAGAGAAGCAAAGACAAAACTAAAACCACTTCTCCCCAACTTCACTCTTCTTCCCAGGCTCTGCTTCAGCTCTTTTCTCCCAACTCTTCTACTGCTTCTGAGCCCTATAGCAGCGAAGAGGAGATATAGAATGGGGGTTGTGGTCAGTTCACAATGCTTTATCTCTGACGCTTCTTCCTCCTCACACTCTTGCCCTGCTCCAGCATGTGGTCCCTCCCATGGGATACAGTCCTTCATGAACTGCTCCATCATGGGTTCCTCCCATGGGCTGCAGTTCTTCAAGAAGTGCTCCAGCATGGGTCCTTTCCATGGCGTACAGTCCTCCAGGAACAGACTGCTCCAGCATGGGTCCATGGACCGCAGTTCCTACCAGAAAACCTGCTCTGTGTCAGCTCCTCTCCACGCACTACAACTCTGGCCAGGACCCTGCTCCTACATGGTCTCCCCATAAACTGCAGCTTCCTTCAGAACACATCCACCTGCTCTGGTGTGGGGTCTTCCATGGGCTGCAATGTGGATATCTGCTCTACCATGGTCTTCTGTGGGCTACAGGGGGACAGCCATGGTCTCTCCACAGGCTGCAGGGGAACCTCTGCTCCGGTGCCTGGAGCACCTTTTCCTCTCCTTCTTCACTGACTTTGGTGTCTGCAGGGCTCCTTCTCTCACGTTTTTCTCATTCCTTTCTCTTATAGCTGCTGTGCAGCTTTTTTCATCCTTTCTCAAATATATTTTCCCTGCACTGCTGCCAGCGTCACTGATGGGCTCAGCTTTGGCCAGCAGCGGGTCTGTTTCAGAGCCAACTGGAACTGTCTCTACCCGACATGGGGGCTGCTCCTAGTGCCTTCTTACAGAGGACACCCTCAACCCACACCCCCCCAAACTTGAGACATCTCCTAACTACATCACACTGTGGACTAAGGAGTTACCTCATTTCTGGTCAGATTTGTGGCACCACAGGTCCTTTATGCAATAGAAGCAAAGAGCAAACTCTCATTCCACCCCTCAATGAATGACCTCTCTTTCCACAGCATAATTTTACAGTTGAAGGGTACAGTCCTCCATGTTCTTATTCCTCTGAGCAGCTTTTTCTCTTTACATTTCATCTCTGTACTCAATGCACTCAACAGGTATACTTGCATGCCCGTGTATACTTATAGAGTGAATGCTAGCCAATTTGAGCCCAGATACATTTAAGATATAAGATCACCATGAAATCCTCTTTTAAGCTCAGTGCAGTGAGAGCTTTGCCCATGAGAACAAACAATTGCTGAAGAACACATCTTTCCACTCAACTTCTAACTCTCAGTTTTCTGTGCAAACTTTCCTAATATAATTCTTAATTGCTGGAAGACCAGATAAGCTGGAATTAAACATGACATAAATAAAAGCAGGAGGGGGGAGCAAGACAGTGGTCTAGAGCTTGTTCAGCTCTTGTAAAGAGAGCTGAAAACAATTTAACTTTGCTTCAGTACTGTTGTGGAAACTGGTCTGGAATAGATGCTTCCCCAGACTCTAATTAGAAAAGAAAAAATGGAAGCGATGAAGGTCATTGTTGAAAAGGCATGTTCTTCTTGATAACAATGTAATTTGTAGCTGCTTTCAAACTAAAGTATGCTTAAATGGCTAATTAGAACATCCAAATAAACACTTTTAGAGTAAAAAGCCTTTCCTTCCTGTAGACACATTTCTCAGAGATGTCTTTAACGCTGACTGTTCTTCAGGGAATTCATGTTTAAACAGTTAGATAATTAACAATCTGTCTAAATATCCCTGATTTTGTTATGCTTAGTTTTTGATTAGCTTTAATCCTTATCTTTCCTTCATGTCTGTATTTAATACCCTGCAGAACTCTCCTGAAACGCATTTCTACAAAATTTTATCTGGGCAAATATTGCAACATAGAAAATACAAATATTTCTTTGAATTTAAAAGAACTGTTCTCTCCAATTACATTATGCTTTTAAAATAAATATTTAAACAACTATGTTTTCACTCATATATATATTTTTTTTTCCCTGAATAGCCTTTCTATACAAGTAAGCATAATTTTATACAAGCGTAACTGTGTAATTTTCTTAGTTTTATCATTAGCTCTTCCATATCATCTGGTATTATAATTTTCTCCCATTTTATTAGACATCAGGCATAGTACAACAAAATATATATTAGAAATTAGACAGAACAAGACCATTAGTTCAAAACCGACTATAAGTACTAAAATACTTCTTCAAACTATACAGATGTTGTTTAGACTACTTATGAAATAAAACAACATATTTGTGAAAACAGGATTGGTTTTATACAAGCATGTCTAAATTTATCGGACAATTTATTTGTAGTGAGTAAATACAGTTTGTCTACTACAGAGCACGTAGCTCTTTAAATCAAAAGAGCTGAGAAAATGGAACTAATCCTCTCAGTATTTAAATAATTTGATTGCTCTAATTTTTGCTTTTTTCCTGTCTTCATTTATTTTCTGCACTGATGGTTTTGCTAGGTGAGAGTATTCGCACAATTCAGTTTTAGCCATCCAAACCCCTTATAGCATGACTAACAAAGGGGCTCACTGAACAGCCAGCAGTCCCCCTATGAACAGCTGGCGGAAACTGGTGCGGTTAGCATCAGACCACCCATTAACTCTGGTGAGACCGCAGGGGCTAATTCTGCATCCATCCCTGTAGAATATTACTTCTCAGTGGTTTAACTATGCATGAGAAAAATGAAAGCAACTGCAGGAGGAGGTGGTTTTTTTTCTCCCCCTTTGATCATTTCAGCTTCAGATATGTTAAGAGACTGTACCATCCACTGGTGGAAAGTGAAGAATTCAGTCTGATCTAAGTGCTGAAGAAGCAGAACTGTATCTGGGATTCTATCAAAGGTTTAAATAAACAAATCTCCATTCGGAGGAGAAAAGTTTTGTTGCTAAATGGTATATTTGGATAGTTTTTCTGCTCATCTACCTACTTTCCAGTAGAGAAGACAGACCTATGGCTTTAAATGGAAACATAAAACTGTGTTGTAGAGCCCACTGCCAAGGCCTGCGATTAGAAAATTAAATTGTTGCTTGTTCACTTTTTCCATTTTTTTTTTTTATTTCTGCATGCCTCTGCACTTGAGTTACATGTTTCCTCTCAATGATTATTTATTTCTACAATACAGCCCATGTAAAATCCTGCTGCCAGTGAACTTGTCCCCAGTAAGTTAATCGTGCATGTTATACTGCCGTTACACTATGACCCTGTCTGCTTTTCCACCTTGTCAAAGTGATTTAAAATTTCACCTTGCACTTACCAGTAGTTGGAGTTGATTTCCTTGTGAAAGTTTTATTCATATCTGGTCATTTCCTGAAGTGAGTAGCTACATATTTGTTTAATCCTTCCTTGGCATATGGATTAGCTCCCAAACTGACAAGCTCTTTAGCACTCATGGTCTGGATTTTAGAAATCATTGCCAAAAATATATCAAAACATTCACTCCTTCTTATCATGAAAAGAAAATGCTGTTTCCTCAAGACCCATTTACGTTGGCTTTAGCTGCACATTCTTGGTATATTTTGAAATAAGATGTTTTATCAAACAGTATATTGTCTAACTTAGTTTTGACAGCATCTATAGTGAAAAATTATGGCAGACACTTTAAAAGGAGCAGACTGTATTGTAGAGAACTTTCACACAATATGTTGTGTACTATGGCATGCATGCCACTGAATTCTGAACAAGCTATAAGAATGTGACAGAAATAGCAAGGATTTATAAAAATTTCTTTAGAGAAGTAAGTGTGAATGAAGGGAATGAAAAATGTTTTACCACATTGAACAGAGCCTGTAATTCACATAGAGTTTAAAATGGGAGTCAGCACTCACAAGTATGGAGGATATACTTGATTCTCTAGCCATTTCTTAAGGAAATCTTCTGCAGGAAATCAGACTAAGAAATAGCATTTAAGGTATTTATTACAGAAATTAATTTCTGCTGTTAGCCTACAAGTATATATTGAAGAAACTTATTCTTCATAGGCTTATTTTGGTCAAGTGGGGATGGCTTCAAAGAGAAAGTTTTATGTCAGTACTAACTGCTTCTTACAGACTGCATCAACAAAAGTAGAGCTTCTTTCTGCAAGACTGTAATTATTTCAAGATGTATGCAACCTGTAGGCCACCCAGGCCACTAATGTCCGTACTAGTGGGCTATATTGACACCTGCTCTGGACCTGTGCATCTGGGTTTCCTTTGCATTGGAAAGAAGAAATGTGAGGAGGAAGCACACACAGAAAAGAACATTATGAGAATAATGCATGCCCATATCCTGTCCTGTTGTGGAACTGGGACACAACTGGGAAGTCTTCAGGTCGAAGGCCATCTCAGCATGGTCTTGTGGTTCTCTTAATAGCTCTCATTTTGCTTAGTCAAGCTTGTAAATATAACTTTAACTAACTAAAAAGTTAACACACTGCATGATCTTTTATCAACGGGACACAAAAGGTTCTCTTCTGTGAAACTGAGGGAATTTTGGAGAACCATATAATTAAGAGACGGCCCCAAATATTCTCTTCAGGCACCTATGTTATTCACAAACTGGTTTTGCTGCTGAATGTGGAAAGACCCTATGCCTCCAAACATCCACAAGTTTCCATGGGCATATGAAAGAGAATTTGTTGGAAAAGAGTAATGCTTTTTAGGTGTTACAGAATTTTCTGGGTAGGTGTTCCTTGGATTATATTGCCTCACGTACATGCTCAAAAAGTCTCAACCTGCAAAAAGACTGTTAAGAGCAAAATTTTTAGATTGATATGCATGTTCTCAGCTATCAATGATTGTTTTATAATCCCAGCATGTGGAAGTCTCCAGTTTAAATTTCTACATCATTTGATATGCAAGGTGCAGATAACCCAGATAATGGCACAAAGTTTCTCACCATGATGTCACTGGCTGCTCTGCTGTGAGTGTCTTTGCACTTTCGCTGCTGAAGAGGCTTGAATGTGTAGAAATCATATTTATTTGTGTTAGTAAGACATTGCTTCTAGATTCTTACAGGTAGGACAATTATGTGGATATATGGAGTCTAAGCTGTTTCAAAAAAAAAAAAAAAGTATTTATTTGTACAAAATGGATGAGATTCAAAATGAAATTTCTACACATACCCTCTTGGAAGGATTAATATAGTTAATGAATTTTGAAAGGGAATGCAAATTGTAGTGTTTCTCCTCAACATCTCCTCCCTATGAGTTTTTAAGGTTCCTTGTCCTTTTTGAACACCTCACTGAATTCCCATCTTAGATATATTTCTCTTCCTATGCCTCATATGGAACCATAGAATCACAGAATCATTTAGGTTAGAAAAGACCTTTAAGATGAAGTCCAACTGTTCAGCTAGCACAGCCAAGTCCACCACTAAATCGTGTCCCTAAGCACCCCATCTACATGTCTTTTAAATACCTCCAGGGATGGTGCCTCAACCGCTTCCCTGGGCAGCCTGTTCCAATGCTTGACAACACTTTCAGTGAAGAAATTTTTCCTAATATCCAGTCTAAACCTCCCCTGGTGCAACTTGAGGCTGTTTCTCTTGTCCTATCACTTTTTACTTGGGAGAAGAGACCAACACCCACCTCTCTAAAATCTCCTTTCAAGTAGTTATTGATAGCAGTAAGACCCCTGCTGAGACTCCGTTTCTTCAGGCTAAACAATCTTAGTTCCCTCAGCTGATCCTCCTACCACTTGTTCTCTAAACAAGTGTTTATAAGGGCACTTAACTCACAGCTCAGACAGGTTTCAGTATCTAGGCTTAGTCCAAAATTCACAGCTCTCAGCACTTTAAATACCTTTAGGGTTGGAGATTCAACCACTTCCCTGGGCAGCCTGTTCCAATGCCTGACCACCGTTTCGGTGAAGAAGTTTTTCCTAATATCTAACCTAAACCTCCCCTGGTGCAGCTTGAGGCCAGGATTATATTACCAATATTACTCCTAACTAAGTACACAACTTAGTGGACAGAACTTTCTTATTTTTTGAGAAACCGGTCATCAGACAACTAATCACCAGTAAGTTTTTACTGTCTTTACATATGCATACTCATCCATCATCAATAATCAAAGTGAATTTATTCAATTCAACTTCGCAAGTCAGAATGTAGAAATAAACCTGAGTAATCGGAAAACTTTGGTTCTAACTTTTGAAGTTAGGATCCCTATCTTGTAAGGTTTTTTAGTACATTGTTCATAATTCTGCTTTGTATCCTATTTCTCTTCACATACAATTTCTACCAGCTAGGCTGTAAGCATCCACAACTCAGGCATTGCTTAGAAGTATAATTTTACCATAGCATATAAGCAAACTGATATGAAGCTGACATCATGAACAAAAGGATTTACTTACCTTTATTTACAGTGTACGGGAGCATCCATCTAGACTTGGTGGTTCTTTCTAAAGTAAAGAATGGTAATCACAGGATTCAAATTAAACCACTGAAATCCATTGCCACGCTCAATGTCAAAAGCACATGAAATCTGAAATCTAAATATCCTATACAACTAAAAAATTCTGCCCAGTTTTCATTTATTACCTCCCTAAATGCTCATGAAAACAATAGATGAGCTAACATATCTAGTCCCTCTCCCTCATAAAGGTGCACTGCAAAAACATGTCTTTCAAATTGAATCCCTACACAATTAAAGCTCTTATTGATATAAAGGGAATGCATAGATGGCAAGAAACATCAGTTTCATATCTGAACAGAAAAATCACAAAGAATTTGAACATATCTTTTGAGAAGAAAAAAGAAAGATTCTACTGGAAACTACAAGCTGCCAATTCTGTGTTTCATTTAAGTGTTATTCGTGATGCCTACATTTACCCCCAGGATACTGTTGGTATGCCGGTTTTGGATGGGATAGAGTTAATTTTCTTCATAGTATATACTATGGGACTATGCTTTGGATTTGTGCTGAAAACAGTGTTGATAATACAGGGATGTTTTCATTATCACTGAGCAGGGTTTACACAGAGTCAAGGCCTTTTCTGCTTCTCACCCCACCCCACCAGCGAGGAGGCTGGGGGGGCACAAGGAATTGGGAGGGATCAGAGCCGGGACAGCTGACCCCAACTGACCAAAGGGATATTCCATGCCATGGGACGTAATGCTCAGCACATAAAGCTGGGGGAAGAAGAAGGAAGGGGGGACATTCAGGGTGATGGTGTTTGCCTTCCCAAGTGACCATTACTCATGAGGGATCCCTGCTTTCCCGGAGATGGCTGCACACCTGCCTGCCCATGGGAAGGAGTGAATGAATTCCTTGCTTTGCTTGTGTGTGTGGCTTTTGCTTTACCTATTACACTGTCTTTATCTCAGCCCATGAGTTTTCTCACTTTTACCCTTCAGATTGTTTCCCCCGTTCCACCAAGGGGGGGTGAGTGAGCAGCTGTGTAGTATTTAGTTGCTGGCTGAGGTTAAACCATGACAGTTCGAATCAGCAAACAGGTAACAGGGATGGGTTATTTTCTAGAATTTTTGGGCTATTTTGATAAATGCTGCCAGCCAAAAAGATAACAGAGATATGCTTGGGCATGTCACTAAATCAGTGGAAATGAGATGCTGTTCTGTTAAATATTTACTGATCAGTATAACATTATGGAAAAGGTTTCTGTATGGCATTTGCAGAAAGCAGTTCTGTTATTCCCTGCTTCCACCCGTCCCTCACCCCTGCCAAAGTACATATAAGGTTATTAGACTCTTCATAAACTTTTATTGGTGGAAACTTTACACCATTCAAGTCAATACCATTAACATTATTCAGTCTAAGAGTGCACTATAGTTCTTTAGAGCTCCATCTAATGTGCACTACTCTGTTAGGTA
Source organism: Podiceps cristatus (assembly GCA_000699545.1). Taxonomy (NCBI): domain Eukaryota; kingdom Metazoa; phylum Chordata; class Aves; order Podicipediformes; family Podicipedidae; genus Podiceps; species Podiceps cristatus. Next base: position 14,634 of record JMFS01121302.1, read on the forward strand.
ATAGCAGAAGGGAGATATCAGATGCTCATGCTCTACCCCCGGTGGGGACGACATTTTGGTAGAAATGAAAGGCAGCAACCCATTTTAGACCAGGAGAGGAATAGTCACAAACAGTGCATTTGCGGAAGTGCTTTAGTCTTGTAAAACACAACCCTGCTATGTCTGTCTTGATTGTCTCCACTGTGTTAAGGTAGTCCTCTTGTTCTATTACCTCCTTTCAAAAGTAGCAGTCACATTTTCCGACGTTTACACCTACATATTGTTCACAGCTGTCCTTGCTTCTTCCACGCACTCATGAAGGCCCTTGAGCTGACTGAAGAAATATGCAGCAAATAAACACTCAGAATCAAAACTACAAATGCAGTCTGGGATCTGCATTTTGACCAGGTATGCCTTTCCATTTCTAACAGAAAATAATTAACCTGTAATGGCACACACCAATTTCAGCTTGATTATGTACTTATATATTGTGATAAGAAAACTTGGATATTTGCATTTGAACATGTTTGCTAGTTCATTACTACAGCAGATTCCTTTTCTGGTCCTGCAAAATTCAAAAAATGTTTTAGAACTGAAACAGGGATGAACCACATCAGGGGAACACCAATTTTTGCCACACACCACCACTTCTGCAGAGTTGTCTTTGGGATTTTCAATAGGAAGAATGGCTTACCAGTACAAAGAAGAAAAACCCTAAATCTAACAATGTGCAGTCTTTAAATCTTGGTGTTTTAAAATGTTTAAAAGATCTGAGGTCTTCTCAGGTACAATATATGTAAAAATGCTGGACTGAGAGAAAACAGAAAAAGTTATAAGGAACTGAGTGGCAAAAGAGGATACCAACTTTTTTCCTCTAGTTTTATTCAGGATTTTGCAGGCACATGGAACTAGTGTTGCCATATTAGCACTCAGCAGCAACAGATGATTTCAAGGCAGAGTTGTCTTACCATGGTGTTAAATGATTGACTCCAAAAGGTATTTACAAAAGGAGTTGCATATACTGAATAATCTGCATAAACTGCATGAATCTGACTGAAACTTTTACGTAATTTCAAGAAGTTAAATTAACTTAGGTTTTAACCCGAAATATTATTTTCTGTTTGGATCAATAAGCAGTGAAACAATTAAAAAAAATGCTGCAAGTGTAATATTTTTGGACTACTTTGACTATCTAAATGCTGGAAACTTTGCTAAAAGTTCTTCTCCTGTCATTTTTATACCAGCAGGAAAGCTTGAATTTTTGGACAAGTATTTTAATATTTGGCTGAATGTGAAAACTACAACCAAGCTTTTCAGCCTTTTGAAGCTGACTCTTCAGTAAGTGGTAACAAACAACAGAAAGAACAAGACATCCCAAGAATAGAAGGGAGAGCACTTCCCAACCACCCCCCC
>KL285386.1:3213-14101 GCA_000699545.1 Podiceps cristatus
AGGAATACAGCTGAGCTTGGTTTGCAGCTCTGGACCTTAGTGAGCACAGAGACAATGCCTACAGGCGTTGTACCAGTAGTACCTCGTTCTTGAAGGACAAAAACAAAAAAACAACAGAAAAAACACACAAAAAATGAAAACAGAGCAAATCAAATGCTTTTAGAAAGCCCGTGGCACAGACATGTTCCAATTGTGCCTGGGATAGCAGTGGAAATTTTTTGAGTTTGTAGAAGTGACCATGTTGCTGGAATACATTTGTCATGGCTTGCTGCCACCTTTTCTTCCTTTACTCTCCTCTGTGGTTTTGCACTCTGAAGTGTTCCACAACTAAGCAAGAATGTGTCATGAAACTTGCTGAGGATCCTTCCCACATGGGTGTGTTCCCGGGTTTCTCTCAAACTGTGGCCTAGCCATCTCTGCGTGGGACTGCTCCTCTATTTATTATTTCTCCATCAGCCAGGAAACCTAATGTGAGAAAGGAATGTTGATCTTGCAGGGAGAGCTGAACCAACAGAGAGGGCTTGTCCCATCTAACTTCTTGGAAGCTGTAAGTTTGGATGGAGGCATGGTTGAGGAACTTCATTCAAAAGATAAAGAAGCTTTTCCACTGAGTGCTGAGAGCCAGGTAAGATTGTACAGACATCCGAACTGTGATGTGGCTGGAGATCGGGCATTGCACAGCATGCAGCATCTGATGGAATCATTTGAATTATTGCATGCAGCTCAGCTCATCCCATGGGAGATGCTCAAAAGTTTAAAAGGGAGTGCTAGGAGCAGTTCTTGAAGACTTATCTGTAGTGCAAAAAGAGACACAAAGCAACAGCATCCACTGGGGCCTCACTCTCATGGTCAGGTGAGCAACAAGCATCACCAACAAGCATCACAGGGCCCACAAGCAAACTCTGTAGATCCACAGAAGCGTCAGTGGTGAAATCCCGCTGCAAGTTCAGTTCAGCCAGCTCCCCAGACACGTTAAATTCCTCAGATTTGCTCACATCTATGCCAGAGAGTTCTGGAGTTACCAACACCCAAATACCAATGGTCTTCTACCCATCCTGAATTAGATGTATCTTAATCTAGCCCATGGTGCTCTCAGACAAATGCAAAAGGCACTGGGGAGTTTCCCCAGGAGATCTGTGGGATGGATCCTAAGGATTTGAGAGCAACCCACAGGTGCAGGGAATTCAAAGGCTGAGCCATCCCCTTGCATATGTTGCTCATACTCTGAAGTAAATGCTTCAGTGGGAGGTTTGGGTCATCTGCCAGGTTCAGTCAGTCCTCAGGGGGTGAAGTCAAAAGTGTGGTATCTCCCGGTCACTCCTGGACCTAGTGACCTGTGTCGTTCTCGGGTTTGGGAGGCAGGGAGGGTCCCAGCTTGGTCCCAGCTCACGTACTCAACCTTCAGTCCTTCTTGGGAGGTTATTGGCACCGTCAATGGTGCCAGACCCATGACAGTGTGTAAGAGCAGGCCCGGGTTGGCTTTGAGCCAGTCCTTGAAGTATGTGGCCCCGAGTCCTCCTCTGTTGAACTCTTCACTGGTGCCACCCTAGCTTTCCTGCTCTGTGCAGCCCTGTTGTTCATGCTCGGCTCCTCCTTTTCTCTGTACCCACCTCCCATCTCTGTCTTCAAATGCTGCCTGATCTCCCTTAGGCTTCACCTGCAGCCCCACCTCTTGCTTCCAGCCGTTCCAAGCGTCTGCACCGCAGCCTCACTGCCTTCTCACAAAAGGCCTGACTCAGAAATAAGGTTTATGGCCACCTTGCTGCATCTTCTTACAAACTCAGAAGTTGTCTGGGTCCCTTGTGCTTACCTGTTTAGGATACTCAGTCCCTTTCCTCCCAGCGTGTAAGTGCCAATCTGTGCTGGGGGGTCACTGGTTAATAAGCTGTGACTACCAGGGTTTAAGAACCCTGAGGTTACACAGGTCTAACTTTCCTAGGGGGAAACAAGCAGTCAGAGTGGGTTTCCTCCTTCAGTTTCCCTCTCAAAATGATTTACTCTTCCCAAATTACTCGCCTATTGGAACAGAGGGTGCCAAAGGAGACCCGAACTAGTAAAATTAAACCAGGTTGAATTCATTGTATAGCTTATTACAGATTTAACCCTCCTCTCCAGCATCAACCAACAGCAGCAAGGGCCAGTTTGAGATGCCAGGGGCCAGTTTGAGATTCCAACCCCAGCCTGAGTCCTCCAAGAAATGATGGGGAAATTCAGGTAACCTTCAGGGCTCGGAGAGCTCATCTGCCACTTGCAGCTGTGAAGGGTTTGGCTTAGCTAATGGTGTTTTATTAAACGTGAGTAAGAGAGAGCAACTTCGCTGATAAACAGGGTATAATATATACAACAAATCTGCCCTTACTTCAGGTATTCCTATTTGCATCCCTCTTCGGTTTTACTGGTGAGGAAACTGCAACAGTTTGACATGCCATGTCCCAGGCTTTGTCACAGATCTCACAGGGTAACAAGGTCCTGTCTGCTCTGCTGCTAAACAGGGAGCACGAGCTGCTCCCGCTTGCTGCCCGGCAGCTCCACCTTCCTCTCCCCTTTCTGCTGGAGCTGGGTTCAGCAGTGGGTGCCTCTTCCACTGGACACAGCAGTTTGGCCCATCCCTGCATGCTCGAGGCTGTGAGCTTCTTTCCTGTGGTTCATGACAGATTTTTGTTGTTTTTTTTTTTTTTTTTTTTTAACAGAAATGCTTTTCAAAAGTGATAAAACCAACCCATATAAAATAGGCATGTTTCAGGCTTCCCTGCCCTTCAGACCTTTCCATTTGTCTTCGCTGCTCTTTTCCAGAGCCAACAGAACTTCGCTTGCTTTGGCTCTGATTTTGGGTCTGCAGAGCAGGAAGCTGTTGCCTTAGGTCAGGACCAATTTGGTAGTTTTGGCACTTGGGTTATCCATTCTTCGTAGTTTGGGGACTTGGAAAATTCAGTTGATGATGATTAAGCCAATTTTATTTCAGTGGGAATCCACATTAACCATCTAGGCATGACTTTGTGTTGGCTGTTTCCGTGTCGTGACAGACTGCCTCCCGTCCTGCTGTGCCTCCCCGCTTCACCGCCATACCTGTCTTGGGTGATCCCAGCTGCGCACTCTGGCTGGCTGCAGTCCTGCCTCCTGCTTCTGCTTTGCAGTCCAGATCTATCGAAACAGCTTCCAAATACGAAGGGCATGTTTGCCCCCTTTTAAAAGCAGTACATTTACCCTGCTCATAACCAAGCTTGTATTAGTTATCTACATTTAAGTATGTTTAGTGATTACAGGGGAGAGACAGAACCTGACCCCACCGAGTTTTTGGCTCTGTCACAGCATCCCTGCCTATGGGCAGAACACCTGATGGGTTAGGCAGAAGGAATAGGTCCTCCTGTAAAACACACGTATTCTAAGGGCCATCGCAGAGCTGGAATGAACTCTCACAGCCCTGCCTGGGGCTTTCCAAACTCCAGCGACAGATTCACTCCATAGAGTTTAGGAATTTGCTTGTTGAAGTGTGCTGGCATATACAACACGGACAGAAGCACCTTTGCTGCCGCTGTTTGCGATGGGAGGGAGTGGGGGGTATGCAGAAAATCCCCAAAGGCAAAAGGGTCACGGCAGCCTCTAGAGAAGTAGTGTTTGAATCTTCGGAAGGACAGCGTGGCTGAACAGACTCCCATCAAATTTACCATTCCCAGCTTGAGACCTAACACATCAGGGAGCATGCCTGTGCACCACGGCATCACAGCAGAGCTTTGGGCTTGTATTAAAGCTCGTTCCGATCTTAACAGACGCTTCTCCAGCATGATCATGAGTGATTTTTAAATCACTTGTAACTTCTTGGATTTGCTGTTTTCACCCTGTCTGTTCTTCACACTTCCCTTCCCCCTGCTGCCCTACCAAAAGCCTGAGAATAAGGAAAATTTACTTTCCAAATTGAACTGGGGAAGGTGGATCATTTTGGATTATTTCTGAGTAAATCTTAAAATGCTGGCAACTGAAAAAGGTGAAGCCGTTTAACTATCAAACACTTGGGGAATAGACTAATGTATAAAAAATACAGCACAAAGAGGGGTATCCAAGAAGTTATGGTCACAAGCTAGGGCCCTGGAACACTCATGCTCATCAGCTGAGACCAGTTGCTTTAATGCTGCGGCTGTCAAATGAGTATTCTTGCATCAGTAATATGAAGTTTCTGTCAAAGACTGATTGTAATACAAACACCTTCAGAAAGCATTTGATTCTAATTGATTTCATGTATTTATTTCTGCCTGTATTATGCACCCGTGATGGTTCTTTACTTCAGAGAATGAGGAAGAGAAGAGTCCAGTGATAGATATGAATGATACATAGAGAGAGAGCAACCATGTAAGTTTGTGTTAGAAGATCTCTCCAATCTCCCACCCAGCCTAGCATATTAGAGGGTCCTGCACCTGCAGTTTACTCCTTTTCTTGCTTGATGTTTGACAGGCTGGTTTGGGGCTCTGCTAGCAAGTCCAGCTTCAAATCCTCTGGTGGCAGACCTTTACCTGCCACATTGGTTCTGTATTAAAGACGAGCCGTGATTTGTTCAGCATATGAAGTGCAATTGCTTGGAACAATTATCTGGTGGTTTTGGGGACCGTGATGGGACTGCGCTGGATATTCAGGTTTAGAAAAGACCTGCTTCGTAATTCAGCCTGGCCCTTCTTATCACTGTTTAAGCACGTCAATAGCCAAAGCTTTGTTCAGCCTTTGCAAGATCCTGCTCAGGCTGAGCACACCCCGTATTCAGCCTGTGGTTTTTTTCTTCTTGATTTCACTCCTTCATTAGTATAGTCCTGAAAAAAACCCTGCATGCCATCAACTTAGGAAAGCAGTAACATTTAGTCCCTAAAACCAACCTTGTGTGGATAATTGTTCAGTCTGATAGCACTTGAAGAAACAGTTCTGGGGCTGGGGGCGGGGAGACCCCTGTTTCAGGGGGCAGTGGGAGGAGATCTGTGGCTTTTGTTAATTTCAAGCATTGTTTTCCTGAAATCACACCAATCAGTAATACCTGAGATAGCACTGAATACTGCCTCCTGAAAACTAACATGACTCTTCTGTTTATCAACCCTAATAGCTTTGATCAGGATCTTAACAGAGCAGTTTTTCCTTGATGTTTCTCTTGGGGAAGAAACCTTAAATTTTAGTATCATTTGCCAGATGAACTTGTGAACTGGTTCTGTTGCTTTTCTGCCATATAGAGACCTCTGAGAATATCCGCATGTGCTTGTGTGTGAGTGTGCCTCTGGGTGTGGAAATCTGCCTGGGCATCGTATACCACAGCTGGGAATCAGCAGGACTTTCAGCCACAGAGACAGGAAACTGCTAGCTGCTTCCTTTGAACTGTGCAGTATTTGATAATGATGTTGCTACTGTGGTGTCCTTATTACAGTAAATATTTGTGACATTTGTGAGCTGGCCTAGGTACCCGCCTCCCATTTTGCACATGCAGTCTTTCATCCAGAGCTCTACAGGAGAAATTGTATAAGGTTTGTTGGGCCACTTCAGATCTGCCCTAAAACTGTCCCACCTTTGCCAGAAAAATGGTTTCCGGTGGTGCATGGGTACCGAGCCTCCGCTGCCCTGGCTGCGCTGGGGCCTTTCTCTCGCTCCCACATCCTTTGGGGATGCTGAGCCAGACAGCCCAAGGCCTGAGCGTCCTCGGGGAGATCACACGCTGCCTGTCAGTGAGACCTCTTCTGGTGTTAGCCCAGTGCTTTTGTGCTCTTTATCCAAGGATTCTTCGTTGCACAACACACAGTTTCTGGAGCAGAACACGGGGATTCTTAGTTTTGCACACAGCTAACCCAGTTTGCTACCAAGTTAGCCCTCATCTGGCTTTTTCTCTTTGCCTATGTAAATCTTGCATTGCTGACTGAAACTGGTTCATCTAGATCCATTCAGATTTATTTCTGGATTTCTCGGACATGACTAGCACTGGGCCATCAAGGCCAAGCATGCACCTTGCAGGAGATACAAAGACTGCGGCTGATGCTGCAGCATTAGTGGGAGGAGCGGCCCTTGCCGGCAGAGTGCAGCTCGCGCAAGGGCCGGGCTGTGCCATCGAGCCCTCTGCAGCGTGGCCTTGGCAGGAGCTGGCACTTAACACAGTGCTGCGTAGCTGGAGGGTCGTACCAGTGCCTCAGAGTGTGTGGAACAAGATTGCCAGGTGAAAACAGAGTGCGAGTTCAGGAAAAATCAGCCACTCTCTTGTTTACTGTAATGAAGAGGGACGGAGAGGAGTTACAGCTCTGTCCCTGTAGCCAGAGCCCTCAGTGCAGGTAGGAGAGAGCCTGACGGCTCTGTCCTGTGGGGCAGTTTAAAGTGATCGCTGCAAGACAGCGGCTGACTCTCCGCTTTTGGAGTTAGGAGGGGTTGTATATCCACACCGAGACAGAGCTCTCCGAAACTCCTGTACTCCGGTCTGCTCAGGACTGACTGGATAGGTATTGCACTCGCCGAGTCTGACTCTAGAGAAGAGGTTTCTGCTCCTCTTGAACCAGAAGTGCTTTCTTCCTGCAGCAGAGCGAAGCGACGGGATGACAGCAGTGTGACTTCAGCCTGTGAGGGGAGGAGAGATCATAGCCGCTTCTTGTGCTCTTTGCCACGCAGGAGGTGGGGTGCTGAAGCAGCAGTAGGGTGATAGAGCAGTGCTGCTTTTGACCCCAGGAAGCTTGAAATAAACTCACCCCAGCACATAAAGCATGATTGTGCCATAGCTGCGGCAGTAATGTTATGTCTGGGCATCGGCTTGATTCAGCAGCTTTCCCCGGGCACGGTGTGGGACCAGGACCGAAGTGCATCCCCTCCTGCCCGTGAATGACAAGCAGCTCCTGTGCAGAGCGAATGTCTTTGCCCTTCAGTAATGCTTCTCCCTGGGCAGAGCGTCTGGTGCTGGTGTTACTAAGTCATCTTCCCTGTTGGAGCTGTGGCCGCTTACAGACCCAGTGTGCCAAGGAAGAGGGCTCCAGCCTCTGCCATGTTGTGTTTTGGGGAATGCCAAGATAGGATGTACAGCTGGGAGCTGGGAAGATGCTGGTTTGTGAAAGCTGTGTGGAAGAGAAGGCAGTGGGACAAATGCTCTCCAAGGCCTCAGAGACCCAGAGCCTCTTCGCTGGTGAGCTTTTGCAGCTTGCCCTGCCAGATCAGAAACGATCACTGTCCGGACACCTAAACCCAGGGAGAGGAGACCATGGAAGAAGGCTGCTGGGAACTGACCTGCCGTTAGTACTTTGTGAAGAGGAAACTGAGCCCAGGACTAGGCGCTTTCTGATTTCTAAAAGCCCTTTCCTGAAGGAGCTGCAAACAGCGCATCGTTTGGGACTCTGGATCTCTGCAAACGTTCTCAAGTGCTCAGGTGACTTGGGAGCACAGATCAGCTGCTGTGTGCCACTTGATCCAACACTTCTCCCTGTCCTGCTCCATCACGAGCTTTTTCTCTGTTATTTGTGCCACTGCAGAGCATCAGCCTTTGCTTTCTGACCCTCCTGCAACTAGGCCTGACGGATGCTGAGCAGCCTTGCGAGGCTCCGAATTTCTATTCTGACCATGGCGGAGCATGCCTCTGTTGCAGAAGCCCCTCAGCTTAGCCAGCCTCTTTGAACATCTGCAGGTCTTGCACAGCGCTTGTTCTTACTAGGTCGGGTGTTTTGTTTAGGTTTTTTTAAATGTCCCAGAGTGTGCTGGGAGCCCAGCAGGCTCCCCCGGCCCAGGCAGCCAGCAGCCATGCGTGGATCTGCCTACCCACCTGTGCTCTCAAAGGCCTTAGTGGCTTCTGCTGTGAAGCAGCATCTTTCATTAAGTCCTCAGTGGGGCTTTTCTGCTGTCCTGTTCTTAGCCCAAAGTTAAGGAATTTCAGAACGTCTGAGCTCAGGCAGGGTCTGGGTGGGGATTATAAAGCACTTTAAATCCACTGGGAACTTTCTAACTGAATCTGCAGCTGCACAGGGGAGCTGCGTCTTGCAGGGTGAGGGACGGACTGGTGGGGAGAAGGCAGGGTTCTCTGTCTGAGGTTTATGTTGGCGTGATGTCCTTTATCAGCTCTAACTTCTACTTTCTCTTTTGTTTTCTCTTTTCCCCGCTCAGTTAAATCCAGATGGGTCTGTTGATCAGAGCGACTTCTCACCAACTCCTACTGTACCACCTTCCTGCCTTGTTATGGGTGAGCAGTGTCCAGAGCAGGCATCGCTGGCCGTTCTCGAGTGCGGCGATGTACCTGGTCAGAGTAAAAAGAAGAGAGGCTTCTTCTTCAAAGGAAAAAAACTCTTCAAAAAACTTGGGTCCAGTAAGAAAAAATAACAAGTTCTATAAAGACTGCCTGTGCAGTCCCCACAGGGGCTGAAAATTCAGGAGAAGCCCTTGGCAATAAGCTGATTAGAGTATTTTCATAGGGAAAAAGTGTATATTGGATAGAGAAAACTCTTCAGCGGGTCTGCTGAGAGCCCAGCTGTGGGTGCCCACACAGTGTGGGCAGTGGCTCTGAACACAGTGTCATGGCACTGGGGTGTGTGAGGCCTCCGCTCTAGGATACAGCTACCTCCGCAGTAGTGTGTCCTGCTCCACGCAGCCCTCAACGCGCCCGTTCCCTGTAAATATTTTAATTAAAAAATTATATTCTGGCTGTAAGTTAGCTAAATGGCTTTTCCCAGCAAAGCCCTGGCCCCTTAGGAAGAGCTCCCTTGTACTACACGCCCTGGTCTTTCTCTGGTCCAAAGGAGGTTGTGTCGACTCCTTCACTTCCCGCAAAGAAAGTTTGCACTTTTCTGTTCCCATGAACCCCCTTTGCTGTCTCTGGGCTGGCGAGTGAGTTATTTGTACTGTAAACCTGTAAATATGCAGCTGTGCCTCGGAGCGTCCCACGCTGCCTCAGTCGTGTTTCAGCACAAGCGTTCCCGGGGAGGAAGGAGCGGGACCCCGGAGGGGGTCAGTACTTCTGCCTGGAGCGTGGGCTGCTGTAAGCTGCTCTTGGCTGCTTCACCTTGACCACACGCTGGCTGGGGACTCCGCCTTATTTATTTATTTATCAGTCCATCTATCTATCTATCTATCTATTTATTTATTTATTTTTCGTCTGCCTCTTTCGCAGTTTTATTTGGCTGTTTCAGTGGGCTGCTCCTGACTTGGAGCAATTGGAGAGCAGAGCTGGGGGTGGAGAGTTTGCAGCTATTTTCATATGAGATGATGTGTTCCTTGAGTTAAAACACATCCCTTTCTAAGCCACGGAGAGTTTTGTACTACATGGTTTCTGTCCTTTTCAGTGTTTCTTTCTTTGCATGTTTCAGTGGGGTACTTGTTTTGAGAAGGACAGTTATGTGAGGTATGTGAATGATGCCAGCACAGTGTCCATGAGTGTTGGTGATACGGTATGTTTTTATTTAATATCAAATTTTATTATAATAAAGTCTATTTTCACAAAAATACATTTTCCTTAAGAAAAGCAAAAGATTCACTGATGCTTCTTCTGGGGGAGGTCGGAGGGGGACACACATGGACGGAGCAGGGAGTGGTACCAGTCCCTCGCACCTTGGGGATGCTCTGCAGCACTTCGCGTAGGAGCCCTCCTTTCCTCCCATCGTGGTGCGAGCTACCTCCTCTCCTCTCTGAGACCACTGGTGCCAAGTGTTGGGTCAGTTGCGTCAAGCAGCGGTTCTGGCCTCGGTCCTCTGGGAACCCAGCCGAGGTGGCAAAAGTCACTGGATTCCCGTGGCAGGAGGGACTCGGCTGCCGTGCCTTAGAGAGAAACGCTTCTGGAGGATCTTGGTGGTGCAGGGCACCAGTGGTGGACAGGAGCTGGGGCCAGGGCAGCTGAACCCTTTGAAGTAATAAAGTTGCTGCAGCTGTGAATGCGGAAAGGAGTTTCCATGGCTTCTGAAGCAGACGTAAGCGATGAAAGTCATCAGTGACCCGGTAATTTATCTTCAGCTTGCCCTGCTGTGGAGGAAGTTGTTTGCCAGTCTAACTGAATTTAGCAGCTGGAGTTTCTAATCGAGTTGTTTAAGGTCTTTTAAAAGAAACAGTCGTTGGATTTATCAACAGAGGTTGAACTGAAGAACAAAACCCTTAGGAAGAAGAGCAGCGGCTGTAACGTTTTGGGGTCTGCCCGTTGCCAGAGGCCGTAGCTGCAGCAGGATGGTTCCCTCGCTCCCAGCCTGTGTGATGGAAGGCGCGTGCTGTCTCTCTGCTCCCCAGGCACGTGCTGGGCCGCCTCCTGGCAAATTTTGCTGCGATAGACACAAACTCTCATCATTTAGCAGAGTCACACGAATTCGGTTAGTTCCCCAACACCAGGCAGGCTTTATAGCAAAGCTGAAAGAAGCCTTCTTGAGAAAGGTTAAGACCTTCAGGCTTTGGTAGCTAAATGTAAAAGGCTACAAGAAACTAAAAAATAAGGCAAAATACAAATATAATCTAGATGTTCTGCTTTTCACCCTCTGCTTTTAACTGCTGTGCTGCACCTCAGGTGCTGAGGGCACATCTCTGCTCGGAGGCACTATTGCTTGCACTGAAGTGCTTGTTTCCTTTCTCTAGAGGAGCAAATCCGTGTCTCTGGGTGGGGGTGGTGCATGCGGGGGCTTGGTGCTTCCGCTGATGCTCAGCAGGAGTCTCACCCAGATCCACGGCATGTCCCATGCACAGGAAAGGGGCAGGTTCAATCTCTAGGGAAAGTGTTTAATAGACAAAGCATCTCAAACCTGCTTTCATGGTTTCTGAAGCAGTTTTGAGAGCGATTAAGTAAGTTCCTAATTGTGAAATGCAATTATCAGCACAGATATGCACTAACTCTCTCGCTGGCCTTCAAAAAATCCTTACCCTTTTCTAAGCGTTGAGCCGCACACTGCAGCAGAGGAAGCACGCAGATACGGCCTGGAAAGCCTGCCAGCTCTGC
>KL285387.1:669-50796 GCA_000699545.1 Podiceps cristatus
TATTATATGGCAGCCAAAGAAGTGGATCACTATGGAGGGAGGTATCCAGTTTCTGAGGGACTTAGCTGTGCGGGAATTGATTTATGGTGACCTGGATGACCAGCAGACACCGGTAGATCCAGAGGAGACCCAATGTACCCAACCCACGTGGCAGAAGTTTGTACGTGGTGCACCATCATCATATGCCAACTCACTGGCATCAATGGGTTGGGGAAATAACGAGGCACCACCGGTGCATGCAGTGGCCAGCCAACTCTGACAGTATGAAGACAATCTCTCTTCCTCCCTATGGCCCTGTGTCTTGGCTGTGGAAAGACTGGCCAAAAGATCCGAGAACCTGTTCGAAAGAATGTGCCAGAGAATGCAGCAACTCGAGGATAGGTCCCACTTCCTACCTGTAAGGACAAACATCTCAGCTACTAGGAGAAAATCTTCCCCTGCTCGAGAGAGACAGTACACATGGTGAGGTACCTCCATGACCATGGAGAGGACATGAAGAAACGGGATGGAAAACCAACCCTGAAATGAAATGGCATGTGAGTTGAAAAGGAAAATAATCCCAAATAAGGGCTCTTCCAGGAAAAGTGCTGCTCCAGTTTCCAGTGATCAGTGGCCTAGATGGGGTAGAAGGTCTTTTGATTCGTACTTACACAAAGTGAGTAACAAGGATGAGATTTGACCCCATGTGTCCCACACAAGCCCATCTGTTGATAGTCGGTATGACAATCAGAATCAGAGGGGCCCTGCCTCCAGCCAGGTGGAAGAGAGGGACAACCAAGTTTACTGGACTGTGTGGATTCACTGGCCTGGCACACTAGCCCTGCAGAAGTACAAGGCTCTAGAGGACACTGGTGCGCAGTGCACTCTGATGCCATCAAACTTTAGAGGCGCTGAATGCATTTCTATTTCTAGAGTAACAGGGGGGTCCCAAGAGTTGACTTTATTGGAGGCTGAAATGAGCCTAACTGGGAACAAGTGGGAAAAGCACCCCATGGTGACTGGCCCAGATGATCCGTGAATGCTTGGCATAGACTACCTCGGGAGAGGGTATTTCAAGGACCCAAAAGTGTACCGGTGGGCTTTTCGTATAGCTGCTGTGGAGACAGAGGACATTAAACAGCTGTCCATCTTGCCCAGACTCTCAGAGGATCCTTTCGTTGTGGGTTTGCTAAGGGTTAAAGAACAACAGGTACCAATTGCTACCACAACAGTTCACCAGCAGCAATATCGCATCAACAGAGACTCCCTGAACCCCATCCACAAACTGATTCATCGACTGTAAAGCCGGGGAGTGATCAGCAAGACCCGCTCACCCTTTAATAGTCCTAATATGTCCAGTGCAGAAATCTAACGGAGAATGGAGACTAACAGTGGACTATCTTGGGCCCTACCTGCAGCCTCTGTCAGAAAGCACCAGGGGAGACTTGAGGTCAGCCCTGGATTTTGGAGCCGTGGATACAGAGGATCCGAGGCCCACTACACTCCAACTGAAAAAGAGATATTGGCAGCATATGAAGGGGTTTGAGCTGCGTCAGAAGTGATTGGCACTGAAGCACAGCTCTTCAGTGCCCATGCTGGGCTGGATGTTCAAAGTGAGGGTCCCCTCTACACATCATGCAACTGATGCTACGTGGAGTAAGTGGGTCACACTGATCACACAGCAGGCTAAAATAGGAAAACCCAGTTGCACAGGAATCTTGGAAGTGATCACAGACTGACCAGACGGCAAAGATTTCAGGATGCCAGCCTAGGAAGAGGTGATACATGCTGAAGAGGTTCCACCATATAATTAACTGCCAGACGATGAAAAACAATATGCCCTGTTCACTGATGGATCCGGTCGCATTGTAGGAAAACACTGAAGGTGGAAAGCTGCCATGTGGAGTCCTACACTGAGTTGTGGAAGGCACTGAAGGACTTTGCAGAGGTGAAAGCCATCCAGTTGGCTTTAGACATTGCTGGGTGAGAGAAGTGGCCAAAACTCTACCTCTATACTGACTCATGGATAGTGGCAAATGCCCTGTGGGGTTGTTACGGCAATGGAAGCAGAGCAACTGGCAGCACAGAGGCAAACCCATCTGGGCTGCCAAATAGCAAGATATTGCTACTTGGGTAGAGAAGCTTGTCCTAAAAGTGCGTCATGTCAATGTTCATTTACCCAAGAGTTGAGCCACTGAGGAACATCAAAACAACTAGCAGGTGGACCAGGCTGCTAAGATTAAAGTGGCTCAAGTGGATATGGACTGGCAACGTAAGGGTGAGTTATTTCTAGCTCAGTGGGCCCACGACACATTGGGCCACCAAGGAAGAGATGCAACATACAGATGGGCTTGTGATCGATGGGTGGACTTAACTATGGACACTATTGCACAGGTTATTCGTGAATGTGAAACGTGCTGCAATCAAGTAAGCCAAGTGATTAAAGCCTTTTTGGTATGGAGGACGATGGCTGAAATATAAATATGGGGAGGACGATGGCTGAAATACAAATATGGGGAGGCCTGGCAGACTGATTTTACTACACTCCCACAGACCCACCAAGGCAAGCGCTATGTGCTTACAATGGTGGAAGCAACCACTGAATGGCTGGAAACACATCCCGTGGCCCATGCCACTGCCTGCAACACTACCCTGGGCCTTGAGCAGCAAGTCTTATGGCGACATGGCACCCCAGAAAGAACTGAGTCAGACAACGGGACTCATTTCCGAAACAGCCTCACAGACACCTGGGCCAAGGAGCATGGCATTGAGTGGGTGTATCACATCCCCCATCATGCACCAGCCTTCACAACAAGAGTGAACCTGCACAAGCCTGAGAAGTGGCCCACGTGAACCTAATGATGTTCAACAAGGCCAAGTGCAAGGTTCTGCACCTGGGTCTGGGCAGACCCAAGTATCAGCACAGGCTGGGGATGAAGGGATTGAGAGCAGCCCTGCTGAGAAGGCCATGGGGGTACTGGTGGGTGAAAAGCTGGACATGAGCCGGCAACATGCGCTCTCAGCCCAGAAGGCCAACTGTCTGCTGGGCTGCATCAAAAACAGCGTGGCCAGCAGGTCGAGGGGTGATTCTGCCCCTCTGTCCTGCTCTGGTGAGACCCACCTGGCATCCTGCATCCAGCCCTGGGGCCCCTGGCACAAGAAGGACATGGACCTGCTGGGGTGGGTCCAGCTCTGGGCCACAAAAATGATCAGAGGGCTGGAACAGCTCTGCCATGAGGAGACTATGACAGTTGGGGTTGTTCAGCCTGGAGAAGGTGGCTCTGGGTAGACCTCATAGTAGCCTTTCAGTACTTAAAGGAGACATACAGGAAAGATGGGGAGGAACTCTTTATCAGGGAGTATAGTGATAGGATGAGGTTTTTTTAAACTAAAAGAGATTCATACTAGATTCATACTAGATATAAGGAAGAAATTCTTTACTCTGAGGGTGGTGACACAGTTGAGCAGGTGCTAAGTGAAGCTGTGGATGTCCCATTCCTAGAATCGTTGAAGCTCAGCCTGGATGAGGCTTTGAGCAACCTGATGTAGTGAAAGATGTCCCTGTTCTTGGCAGGGCGGCTGGACTAAAAGATCTTTCAGGTCCATTCCAACCCAAACCATGCTATGAATCTAGAAAAATCATTCAGCCAAGAAAGGGGATAATTTTTAATTGGTTCAGTTTCATTACATAGCTTATCCTAGGGTCACAGAAAAAGACTATGCTAACATGACAAAGAAGCTAACGTGAGGATGGGATCAACGGATATGGGATGTGATAATGCTTCCCTTGACAGCAGTGCCACTAATGTTGGCTTAAAATTCTCATCAAATAATGGAGGACTAGAACTATCTCCTGGCAATCAAAATCAATGAAACATAGAAACTCAGCTATTCGTCATATCACAGACATTTTTATCTTCTGGAGGAGTGGCTAAAGAAATCTCTGTCATATTTAGGCACTGAGTTAAATTACACATTTTTTTGTATTCCAAGTGAAAAAAAGTAACGCAGTACCTTCTAAATTAAATGGAAATGGAGTTATGTTGTAGTAAAAGCACCACTTGCTAGACAGATTCAAACCAATGTGCTGTATGTGCATTCTCAGAACTGTGAACTTAATTAGGAATTCAGACCTGAGGGATCAGTTCCTTTAAAAAAAATAATAATAAAAATTCTGAAAAACATCAGTGAGTGAATGTGCCTTCTACAAGAATACAGTAAAACAAACCAGTAATATTTACAGAGAGAAGAGAGAAATGTTGTATCATCATACAGTATATAAAATGGGTGCATAGTTTGCTATGGTGTATATTAGGATATCCCAAAACCAAACCCTAGACATGCCATTTGTGGGAAGAGGATTATATTGCTACAATTATTCCTCACTCAATCTCAGTACCTTATAACTTTATAATATTGCAATGCTTCAAAATTTAGTAATTTTTTTTTTCCTAGAATTTAGGAATAAGCAGAACTGAAGAAGAAGATACACAATATTTGTTATTTAGGATTTAGATGTATGACTAACATACCAGACTAATAGGCACTTAGGTGGTTTTGGTTCTCAGTACATTCCCGTGCTTGAAATTAAAAACATGCTGTTTTTTTTGGTTTTTTTGTTTTTTTTTTTTTTTAAATAGAGCCACAATTATATCATGGACAATCGAAGTCAATATTGTTTACAAACCTAAAAAACAGATTCAGTATTCCATCTTACAGACTTTAAATCACATTTTTCAAGTCTGAATAATGTGAAACCTTTCAGAATAGCAGCACAGTATATGTACTTTTTTTTTTTCCTCAAGCATGACAGAGGGTCAGAACAGGCAGCTCTAACATACAGAAAGAGCATATGAATAACCAGATAACTGAGGCAGTATGGAGAGCAGTTCTCCACCCTTTCATCCCTGTAGACAGTATTTGTCCCTTTGATCCACGAGCAGATCAAACAAAATCCACTAATCAATTATTTCTTTTTTTGTTTTTTTCAGATGCTGCCACAGGCCTTCAACTACTGATAGCTAAGTACTTCAGGAATATTTTATTTGTTTACTTTTATAAAACAAATGTTTACCATAAAGGAGTATTTTTTCCATCTTATTATTTTTCCCACCATCTGAAACCATAACCGAAAACATTCATTTTAAAATAGTTATGAAATGTTTTTAGTATTATTTTTAATATAAATTTTGGAAAGGTATCAAAACCAACTTATAAAGAGAAGGTGGATTTCTTACACTCACATTTTTCAAAACTGCTGAACTTTGGACTTGACAGCATCTTCACTCTCACTAGCAAAACTCTAGACACTTAGGCTTGAATGGACTATTTGAGGGGTGGAATGAGAAAACATACTTCTGTAACACACAGGTTTAATACGAGTGTGAGGAACAGCTACTTGCCTCCATGAGAATGATAATAAAAATTAGTGGTTTCAGCTGCCTGCTTTTCTGTGACAGTGAAAGGGTCTGAGGGACTGACTACCTGGGTGGCCACAGCCATCACACAGCTATTACTTATGTTGTGGTTTCTTGCCCATGTTATGTATCTGTCTTGGTGTATTAGTCCTCCTCAGATGCTAACACTGTGGTACAACTCCTCAGTGTGATCTAAGCCACTTTATTAAAACTCAGATATGTCTATTATAATTCTTACTTATGAACAATTGTTTGTTCATGTAGGGTTTTATTGGTGCTGTAGTTATATCCACAAAGGTTCATCTTCAACTACTAAATCAGAAAATGCTGACTTGAAAAGTTCATTCCTGTCAAGTCTCATATGATGTTTAGTATCACCAGTGCATACATGCTTAAAAGCTTTAGTAGTCATTAAAAATAATAAACACTTAAAACTTGACGTATCAATCAGTTTTGCTCTGTTGAGAGCTTGTGAGAATAGAGGCATAACTTCTTTAGAAGAAAACTAGATTAAGAAGGAAGAGCAGCTGAGTTACTGCCATCTCATCTTCACAATTAGAAAGGATATACCTTAAGGATCGGATAAGTCTGAGCAAAGGCAAGAACACCAAAGTGAAACTACGGCAGTGGACCTTGGATGATGATAATCTGATAGCAAAAAAGGTTACTCACCAAGTGAATGTTGATAGAAGTTCAGAAGCTGTTGTAGGTGGGTGTCACAGAAACACCAACTAAGGGAAAAGAGCACACAACAAGCTGAATAAAGCCCAGCAACATATGAGGGGAATTATTTCAAAAGAGTGGAAGGAGAAAGGAAAGAGATGGTATGCATTGCAAAAATAAGATTAAAAAAAGTAGAAACACTCTATTTATAACAAAAAATGCTTTTATCCCACAATAATGTTATTACTTAACAGATCTTTAGAAAAGTTTCCATTAGGCTTCCAATTTCTAGATTTGGTTGAAACACTGTTAGAGTATAAGGTGAGTAGATTATTCAGCCAGTGAAGTTTACCTTAATAAATCCTTCTGGCCCTATCTCAGTTATTTTCCACAGACATCCTTCTAAAGATTCTACACATGCCGATATGATACAAGAGAATAACAAAACCAATTATTCATTGTGAACAGGGTAACTCTAAACTTTTCAAAGCAATACCACAGAAGACAGACTGCAGGTATTATTACTTAACTCTTAGATTTTATAATTATCAAAGGAAGAATGGAAACTAAGCACCAGGTTCATTGAACTGTAAAATTATTTAGGTTAGGAAGGCCCTGTGGAGGCCATCTAGTCTAATCATCTGCTCAAGGGAGGGTTAAATTCAAAGCTAAATCAGATTTCTCAGGTCTCATCCAGTCAGCTTTTAAGTCTTCAAGTATACAGAGTCCTAAACCTCCCTTCTCTCACTTTCAAATAAATATTTGAGTATATACACCTTCTATAACCACCTTACATAGCTTTAGACATCAAAATACCACTTTTCTAATTCAGTTGTCTAGATTTGCCCAGCAGATGATTTATCCCTAAAGTAGCTGTCTAATACAGCTGGAAGTAATTCCTGTTTGTAAGCACCTATTTTCCCTCCCTCAGCCATAAAAGGAGCCCAGAAGAATACTTTATGTGAGACAAGTAACCTTTAGACAACTAAAGTTGTATAAGCTGACCGTAATTATGATGTTCAGGCTTGAGCTCGTTACCAATTCCTCTCATATGGAGTCCTTTCCATTATTCTATACTGCTCATGGAATCCTAGCATTGATTCAAAATGGAATTTCTTTCGGGAAAAATCTTTTGTTGCCCAAGATCCTGGAAAACCTTCCATATACTACCATGCAAATGGTGACCAGTAACCGTATGCTTTAATAGTGACTGATAGCTCTATGCTGCCTTGCTCTGTATGTAAACCTGCAAGTAGGTTTTGTTTTTCTTGACACATTAGCATAATCTATTTTTCCACAGGTTACATTGTTTCTGGATATATTAGCAGTTAATAATATGTTCTATCCCACTTTCCACAATGAATTAACTTTTTTTTTTTTTCTTTCCCTCTCTATATGTATTTTTCTACTCTTGCAGTGGCAATTCTACGCTACAAATCCCTTTGTTAATAAAAACAGAGTAAACTGAGAGCGAGTACATCAAAGGCCCTACTTTTCAGGCCCAGAGATAAGGGCATTGTGACTAGCTTTTTTCCCTAAATGGATATTTGAATTTCTGTGTGTTAAAGGTCTGAATGTTGATAAATTTGTCTTGCTGGCAGTCCCTCTTCAGATTCTGAATTAGTAATGTTGTTGCACTTTCTCAAGCATTTTCATAGCACTTTGTGAAAAATTAGTGACACATACATTGAAGTTCCAGTGCTACTGTGATCTGAACAATATTGCCTAAGACTAGAAACATGCACATCTAACAAATATGAAAAAAGACAACTGAGTTGACAACTGTCAAACACAGTGCAGCCACATAGTAACAAGGTGGCATGTACCTCACTCCTCTCTCATTCCTGGAACAAAAAGTAAAATCATGCGCTGGAGGAGAAGGAAGAGATTTGCAGTATTCAGTAATGATTTCACAGGAAAGGTTCCAGCAATGCTTATCCCACCATCAGGGACAGCCAAGAAAATTTAATTTCTGCACTGTGCTCTACTACTGGTTTGTGATCTAGGAACTAAGAGACTAAACTACATAACAGGTAGTCACAGCTCCATGAGAATAATGCAGCACCTGGAGGAAAGTTATGGGAAATTGGAAAGTGATTTGATCATGTATTTTCTAATGAGGAAGAAAGAATTGTATGAATTACACAGAATTGTATCACAGGGAGATTAAAGGAAGTTAAGAATTTAAGAAAATTCAACTGAGACACAGCATTGCCCTGGTACTATGTTACAATTTAATAATTCCATATGAATAATCACAGAGACAGCAATATAGGTCATGGATATAGCTGTCTCTCTGGCTAGCGCAAAAACTGATGGTACTAAGAAAAGAGCCCAAATAATCCTTTGATAAAGAACTACTGGGTCCACTTGGACCAGCAGTTTCCAGGTTGCAAGATCTGTAGATACATTTGGATTAAGCTCTCCAAAATGTCTGCAGGCTCTAGTAGATGCTCACCACTCTGAAGATTTTTGCTTAAAACACATTTTGATAACATGGTGTCATCACACAGTTCTCAGAGCCAGAAAACATTTTGAGATATGCATGTCCTATGAAGGTGTAGGTTAATCGGTTAGAGTCAGAGTTGAGAAGCAGGTGAAGCAGTTTGACCGGGTGAAGGGAGAAGTAAACTTTCTTGATGGAACATTGGAAAGAAGGCATATTGTTTGTGGTAGGAAGGCAGAAAGAGATTTTCAACGTTAAGAAAAAAACAGAGTACAGAATTTCCACACATTTCAATGAAAGAAGTCCTTAATCTCATCTATTAATATTTGTCCATTAAACTGCAGCATATCTATTGTGTACTTTGCATTTTCCAGATTGAACCTGTAATCTAAAAGACAGATGAGAGTAAGAATAAAAAAGAGAAACAAGACTCTATGAAAGATTTGAGTGATTACTGGCTCTTATTTTATTATTTGATCATATTTCCTTCTTTGTTTTGTAGTTTCAACGATGATCCCTATGGTACAAGAAGCACCTTTAGCTGTATGATTGTAACAGAATTTTGTCTCCAAACGTATTTGAAACTACTGCATATCCTCAGCATGGCTGCTCCTCTGTTTAACACAAAACCAATTTTCTGCTGTGAATGTATGTGATAATTCTGAGAGATCTTAGTTAATAGCTCTGTCTTTAATAAACACTTCCTATAAAATAATTATATCAGCTACCTTAAAGATTAATAAACATCACTGTGCTTGGAAGTATTTGCTGTTTTCCATATTGTTTATATATGTTCTCAATCACTTGCTATGAATTAGAGAAAAGTAAATCTTTTCTTCTTCTTCCCTTGCTTTTCTCCCTGCAGTTATTTAGAAGTCCAGTTCATATATTGTGTCCTACTTTGATAAGAAAGAAATACTATTGATATTTTTTATTTCAGTTTGATAAAAAAGCATGTTTGTTTTCGTTCATAGATTTAAAGCCCCAAAATGGACCAGTACCGTAAATAAAACATGCAATCTCATTTTAAAAATTTATTACAAGGAATTTTGTTTATGATTTCATGTTCTCCAGTAATAATTAATTGGAGGTCTTCAGTGGTCCCCACAGACTAACTATCATTCAAAATGCACTAAAGGATGATCAACACACAGCAGCACATCTTCCGCAGTGAAAGTAACCATATGTATTTTTGCTACCAGTTTAACATAAATTTAAAACTAAGTCATTTTACAGTGTGTGTGCTTTGCAAACACTGTGAAGAAAATAGCTAATTTACCAGTTTCTACGAGTTTGAAAATTTTTTACTTAAGTTTCAATCATTAAAAACTTGAATGATAATACCTTGCATTTTTACAGTGACTTCCATTGGAGCCTCTGGAAAAGCTTTAAAACTGTTAATTGATTAATTAACAGTAATTATTTTCAAGAACATATTGAAAATAATTCCATTTGTTATTCTGTGTGACTTTGACTATATTTGATGCAACAATACAATACAAGCAAAACTAGCAACACAGCGGTTTTACCTCTATTGTACAAAGGAGAAATGTATCCAGCAAATATATGGTCACCACATATTTTCATCCCTCACAGGAAATCCCAAATTCTTAGGGCAAGGATGGACTTAGTAGCACATCCTAATCAACTACAAATGGTCCTCTAGTGCAGGGAGAGTGTATTACCCTGATAGCAGGAATAAAAAGATGATTATGGAAGTCAGTAAGCACAATACACACTGAGGACTATTCTATATGCACAAATCAGACCTCACTTTGACTATCACACATTATCTACGTGCGTATTAGGAGTAATTCAAATAATACTACAGAAAAATAGAACACAAAAACCATTTTAGCATCCAGAGCCTCTCTTTTCTGAAGCGAATTATTCATTGATTGAAACAACTATCCCTTTATGAACCTGTATTTTTAGCCTTTCATTCCATTGCTTATCTCCTATTTATGCAAATTCTTGAACTTTCCTGAACCAGTCATATAATTCTGTACACAATTTGTACATATCAAATAACCTCTCTATTGTCTGGTCTAAAACTTACTATGGAAATTTTAATTTCTTCTGCTGTAGAAGTTTCCATGTTCTTCTCTTTCATTGTCTTTTTTAATTTTTCCTCATTTGGCTACTGACATTGAAGTGAGTGAACCAGTCACAGCATGCCTGGTGAGTATGCACCACTGAGGACATTTTGGAATGATAAAATGTTGAGTATTATCTTTGCTGATAAGGCTGAACTTCTGTTTGCATTTTGACACGTTCAGTCTCTGATGACTTTTAACAAAATGTAATAAATTTTTTCCTAATCACTTGCATCTCCACTAGTTTCACAGATGTTCATTCTAACTGGAGAATCAGAGAATAGCTAAGGTTGGAAGGCGCCTGTATACCATCCTGCTCAGAGCAGAGTCAACTATAGCAGGGCCATATCCAATCATGTTTGAAACATCTCCAAGGACAGAGACTTCACAACCTCTCTGGGCAGCCTGTGCAAGTGTTTGACCACCCTCACCGTTTAAAACAAAAAAAAACAGCAACCACCCACCCAACTAAATAAGTGTCATGTTTAAATTTAATTTCCTATGTTTTATGAAAGAGGAATAAAGGAAGACAGATCACAGGGGGCTTTTTTTCTCCTTTAACTTTATATTTGCTGTGCACTAGCCACTAATACCATGCCAATTTCAATATAAAGTAAGAAGAATAAATGGCAACTGCTGAAACACTAGCATCATTCTCTGCCCAGCATCACTGAGATTTAGTCATGACATAAGGCACTAAAAAGAGAGTATATGATTACATCAAAGTCAACTGAGTGTGAAGCAGTCGTACTTTTGTACTACATACTGTGTGTTTCACTGAAAAGGCAGAAGAGTTCTTGCAATGATTAAATGATGTTGTCTTAAAATCAGCATTTCACTTGTGTAACTAGTTTGTATAACTAAAGCGAAGGTTCAGCACTTCACTAGGAAAAGAATTTGACCTGCTGACAATAAAGAAAATAAGGTTAAAAGTAACAAAACATAGGACACTAGTCTAAAAAGCTCTTCATCTTTGCAACATGCTTAATTAGATCACTGAAGGCAGCGCCATATACCATAGAGCTTTTAATGACTGGCTTGTGGAGTAAACTCCTACAGTTTATTCAGGTTAACCACAGTTTTAAACACATGGTAGTTACTTAAGTAAGATTAACTGTACACTTGCAGAAGTGTCAACATTAGGAAAATGCATGTTTTCCTCATGAAATAGTCTATGATCTATTCCTATTTTGCTGTTGCTTATTAAGGATTGTTTTTAATAAACAATCAAAAGAAATTTCCATTATTGGTTGGCTTAATCCTGCAAGGTACATAACCCTAAAGGTTTTTAGAGGTGGGAGTTCATTGATTTTAATGAGACATCTGCTTAGTTCAGTACTAGGGAATTTAGTCCAAGTGCAGAAACGTGAATGTCTTGAATGTGCATCTGCCTTGACCTCCTCCCAGGGCATCAGGTTCCATTCATTCCTTACCCTTTATGTGTATACACTTTAAAATGTAAGCTTTTAATTGCTAGTACTAAGAAAATAGCTTCTGATATTCAGAATTATCCTACTAAGAACAAGATGCCATATAATGTATTTGTTTGTATATCCACTGTGCATTAGATGACAATGTCTTTAATGCAGATCTTGTGTAGTATGAATTTGAAGTGTATATTTGAGTGAAAAACTGCCATCTTCACGTGACAGGCCTGCCATTTTAAAATTTATTAATCCCTGTTAGTATGAAACCTTTTCTTAACATGCTTCTAAACCAAGCTTCTCATTAAACAGAAGCAGAAAACTGAGTCATTGACAAATCTATAATTTATTACACTAAAATTAAATATTTGATACATTATGTAACTTACTAGCTAATTTAGTGATTAGCTTACAAGATACACAACAGTTGATTTTTACCACACATATGCATTTAGAAATTAAACCAAATCCTGTAAAACTTAAGGATAGTCTGCATGCAGTATATCAACTCTGCACAGCAACAGATTTTGCTCATTAATGGCTAATTACACTCCATTTTAAGAACTTGCATAATTTAATTATTTAAGAATCTTGCAATACTTTCACTACAAAGCAGCGATATTCGTAATTCCAATTTTGCATTATCTTTGAAGTATGCAGTTAAAAAAAGACATTACAGTGAAATAAATGAAATATGTTAAGAAGTCTCTACTCACCCTAATCTTGCCTCTAACCCTCCCTTCCCCCAATCCAAAAACCATTTTCCCTCATTAATTTTATTTAGCCTCTCTGCTGCCTGCAGACAAGCAGTGAATGTCCAACAAGTATCTATGGAATTGTAGACATTTGTAGTCTGTCTATTCACTGAGAATGCCTCTGTAAGGTGCATCTTGAAAATTCATGCAAGACTGTGAAAAACTTAATACTCTCACTTCAATTTTGCTATGTAAATGTAGGCAAAACCAGTTTTATTAGTTACATTTGACTTTTTAAATTTTCTAATCTTTGTTTTTTAAGTTTGGAATAGACCTTCAGAAACTTTCTATTTCTTGTTTTTAAGTATCTTACCTGATAAATGATATAGCGTTCAAGTATCTAGCAAGCTGCCTGAAGACCTCTACAGGCTATTTTGGGGTCAGAAAGATGCCGTATTATTCTGGAACATCAGAAGTGCAAACTGCACTGTTCTGGAGACTGACAATGCAGCTAGCATTTTATACAATATTAATCTAAAAGAACAGACAGAGTAGCGGCTATTCACTTACATTTCAAAATGTTAACCACATAATTGTACTTTCATACACAACAGGAGGGATTCCTAGGGGCATCTTTCCATTTAAGAGTATTGCAATGGATTTAGATGCTTCTGTTCACTCCCTAATGGAAGTCATGCAGGTCATAAAACCGTAAAATACAATTTGGTATTTTAAGTTCAGAGATAGTTCCTGACACCACAGAGAAGGCTAGTTACAAAACTTTCTCAATTCAATAGAAATTTTCACCAACTATGCAAGAGAGACCTACATACTTCTAACCTAAGCATCCATTCATATAATTTTTTTTTCAGTCAGAGATGCCTTTGCTGGGAAAAGTTCTGTCCAGCAACTACTCAATATTAAAAAATGTTGCCTACATTCCTAACTGATTTGTTACCTGTCTTGCCAAAATATTTCCTTGTGCTAGAAAAGGGGAACATGTCTCCAGACACAAGGGCAAAAGACAGATCCATACTGAATCTCCTACTCTGTAAACTTTCCCACAGCAGAACTGCTACTGACACACAGGATCACTTGATCACTGACACCTTTGGCTAAATATGCCAGTTTATTTTAAGTTTCATTGGTCATGATAGCTGTTATACAGACAACAGAAATGCTATTTCCTTCTGAAGGACAACCAGCACGCATATGCTGCAGCAGTATTTACACTGTTTACCATACAGGCTTCATAAAGACATGGACTCATTTTAAGCCCAAGTAGCTCCAATGAATACATGGTGTCTTCCTGAAGTTGGAGCCAAAACTTGCTGCCATTTAAATGTCAAAACAAAATAGGCATATACAGAACTGGAGATAGAGATTAATATTTTTCACTGATTTCCCAGTGATGTTGGCCATAAATGTATCCAGAAACAAAATGCAGTAATGAAAACAGACCTTTGTAAAAATGACCTGTCAGTCCTACTTTTCCACATGTGCCTCTTCTTGCTTCTTATTCCCATACTGGAACAAAATACTAGCTGTCTCTTGAGTCCTTTACTTAATAAGCCTTCACTGATGTTAAATGACCCTACTTTAAAATAAACATGTCGATTATAGGTAACTTTAAATACTGTCTTTTTAAGTTGTATCACTTAAATGCCTTTTTAAAAAAAATACTTACTGCACTGTGCAGCTTCCCTGCCAATCCCTTACTATCAAATCCTTTTACAGTTCTTTGTTGTTAAACCAAATATAGTGTTACATTGTCTGTCCTCACATTACTGCTGGATAAAGCCCTTAGTTCCCTTGACTAAATCTGTGCTGTTCTCTGCGCTGGCTTCTCAATGCTATCTCATTGCAACAGCTCACATTGAAAGCGTGCTATTCCCACACCCACCAACACAGCTCTTGGGATAAGAACTGCACCATTGATACAGTGTGTATTCTTTTCCATAGGTTCCCACCAGCATGTCGCTAACAATTTCCTGGGCCTTATCAAAAAAAAAAAAAAAAAAAAAAAAAAAAGAAAAAAAAAAAAAAAGAAAAAAAGGAAAAAAAGAGGAAAAAAGCCTTTGAAAAGTGGAAACAAAGAATCAGACTCCATTGTTGTTCTACTTTCACTGCCATAATCTGTGTTTTCCATCATCCTACATGTAGAGACTACAAACATCACCTAATACAGATACTCCAATCAACAATTTACTGTGGACAGTTATTGTTCAGTATCTGTAATCTTTCATGCCAGTATTTGTGGTTTTCAGATCATCCTTTTCATTTCCTTTCAGCAGCCTGAATTGAGTTGAACCCCATCCCCCTGCCTCCTCCAAAAAACCCTTTTCCTTTGCCTGTCAGCAGGAGTAACAACTGAGTCAGTTTCAAACTTTGGACTTGATTCATGCAAGTGAAACATACAGATCACATGAGTTTGCTACGGAAATTACTCAGAAACAAAGTGTGGAGCATGCCACTTTGATTAAGTGTACAACTGGGATCCCTTACTTCTCAGCATGAGGCTTTTCCCCTGAGCAAAACTAAGGGCTTTTCAATCACACAAGAAATATACTGGTAAATGGCGGGGGACGGGGGAGTTGGGAGGGGGGAAAGTATGATCTTGGCTCTATTGTAGAAAATGATTTTAAAAAAAGAGAAGGTCTTTCTTTTCTTTTCCTTCTCTCCCCCAAAAGATCCCTATTAAAAGTAAGCTCACCCCAGGGGACATTTTGTGGTTCAGCCATCCTTTACAAGCCCTAATTTCATTATTCAATACATTGGACACACTCAGAACTGAACTGATATAAAACAGTAATAACATGCACAGTAGTCCTTCAAGAAACACTGGCCTTTCTTACAAAGAAAGTAGTAAGTAATGTGCTTAAGACCAAGGATCCTTCAGTACTGCTCCTGAGACCAACACTGACTTGCTGTGTAAACATGGCAAAGCAATTTGACTCTCCTCCATGCCTAGGTTTACCCATCTACAAAGCTGTCTAATAATACATAACAACTTGTTTATACATTTCTTATGAAGGCTATCTAATATTTGTGGGCTGCTGTGAGACAAAACCACTGCGATAACGCACTTATCCTGTTGTATTCTCTAACCAGTCTGAAGGGGAAGATTAAAAGTTTAAGTTTAGAACCTTGTGTTACTTCTATGTTAAAAATTAGAACTAAAATTATTATTAAATGCTAGATTTTTTCAAACAGCAATGGAATTTGCAAATATAAAAATTCTAGTACAATCCGTGCTCTTTATTTCCTTAGATTGTGTGGGGAAATTTTCCTCAGCAAATTGTTTGAGACAGAAAAAAATAAAAACTATGTTTCTTTTACTGAGTTAGTTTTGTCATAATTTCTCTGTGCCTTTTGACTCAAATATAGAGGAGTGCTCACACACCCTAAACAGCATGAATAACATCCAAACCATGGATTGTTCACAAGAGGTTTGCTTACTCTATTTGCTCTTTAGTGTTAATGCTTTGTAACAGTCACTGAAGTTACAAAGTCAAATTTGTTCTCTTTGCTCAGAAGTATGAAACATTTGGGAAAGATACTTAAGCTTCCACTGCTACCTCATTAACTTTGTCTTGGTCTCCCGTCTCTTGGACACCATTCAAATTTTGAAGGGAAGCCGTATTACATCAGGAGGTCAAATAGCACCATTACCAAAAGGGAATGGAAGATAGGGTTAATGGGGGGAAGATAGGAAATAAAGTCTCTTTAGCCCTCTCCCCATTAAACAATAAACTTTCAAGAGAGAACAGAAATGACTCAGATGTAGCTATGGACTGCTTTTGCCATACAGAATAAAAGGTGATAAAAGAAAAATATTTATATTTCTTTGGCAGAAATCTTATCAAAGAGGTGTAAAAAGTATTAAGCAGGCATATAAAACATAGCATTATTCTACCAGTAATATATTGTCTAGGAAGGCTTCTATAGTAGTTTTATATCGCATTTCCAATAACAGAATAATCTAAATCAGTTAATCAAAATCCAAAAAATTAATCTCACAGTATATTCTTGGTCAATTTTCCTGCCTTATTTATTTTTACCAGATGAAATTCAATATTGGAAATTTTTCATCTAAATATGTGACTCAAAATTAGTTAATCACAAGCCAAGCGCTATTATATATATTTCTCCACAGCCAGGCTTCTTGACTACTGAAAGTACTGACAGAAAACCGCACACACAAGGGTATGTGATAAAAGACAAACATGGCATGCTTGGCAGGTCACATAAGAGGTGTGCATATGCATGTGTTAAGCCACATAGTCAAGGGTGCTTGCATGCATGTGAGTGCGTGCACATGTGTGCATGTACATGTGTGTGTTTATGTGTGAGCTAGATCAAGTGACAGGAGAGGACCTATAGTGCAAGGCTACTGGGGAACAAAGCTTGCCAAGCTTTGCTCCATGTGCCTCCTGCTAAGAGAGACATCCCCCAGAGTAGTAGAGCACTGCTACCTGTGCCTTGCTGCTGGGCCCACGTGTCATGCGCTTGACTAGCCCTGGCACATGGATTCTGCCGAAACACAGAAATCAGCAAGTTGTTCAGGCGGTGTACGTGGGATTGGTACCAAAGGGAAGAGTGCAAGCCAGAGGCCAACTGAGTGACTCTCACACTGAAAGGATGAGTCTTGGTAAGCCTGCTTGTCAGCTGAATGCTGAGCTGGTGCTAACCACTTTTGCCCAACTGATTTGACATGCATTTCCATGCCTTCTTCCAGTACTTTCTGCTCTATCTGTGAAACTAATTTAAGTTTCTGTGCCTTCTCCAATGCCATACACTTTCTGTTTGGACGGACAGTTAAAATCCACCTCTCCTATATTGCTTCCTGATCTTTCCCCAGCTCAAAACGCAACATTCAGCTTGAATGTTCTTTTTGATAATTCTGTGACTACCATCTATTAGGTGAAGCTTCCTCCTTTCATATAGTTATTTTCCTTCCAACAACACAGAAAACTATGAGGGCAAAGACCCTCTTTCTGGTAACAAAATGTTTTCTACAAGCAACCTACACAAGCTACGATTTAAAAAATGGCAAAGACTTACTACTAAACAAATATTTTTAACATTCCAGAGAACATGGATAGAGAAAAAGTGCAAGCCATACTCAATTATTAAGGATGCTAACAATACTATATGCCATATTTGACTATGCTATTATACTTTAAAGTATAAAAACTAGACCAAAATAACTTAAGAGCATTTCAAATTAGTAAAATGAAGACTAGAAACTGGACATACAATGTAAATGTATTTGAAGGCTAAATGAAATTGAATATAAAGAACTAAAACTGAATGCAAAGTTAAGTTCTTGCAATATTAACAATTTTTTAAAAAAAAGTGTATTAAAATGCTTGCAGTAAAATTGACATATGGCAAGATTATAACTTTACAAAGGGTCCTTTGAACCCATCAGGAAACACACTTTAGAAATTACAGCAGCATGCCTCCCAGCTTCCACTCGTTTCATGTAAAGAGAATACCCTTTGTCAGCCCTGAACCCAGTAAAGCACATGCCCCCGGAATACCAGGAAAAGACACTTACCACCCTTTTACTCATTGTGCCAGTGTTTTCAAAAGTAGATATATCAGCCCCAGGGAATCTACTCTCACTTCCACACAGGTGAGTATGGTTTAATGCAAGCATAATCCAGACAATCACATAAAACCCTGTGCACAAAGAAACATCACTAAGGTTGCCAAGGTGGGTAACACAGAGAAGCAAAGGTAGAAACTGGGACCAGTACTGTTCAATATCTGCATCAGTGACATTGACAGTGGGATCCAGTGCCCCCTCAGCAAATCTGCAGATGACTCCAAGCTGAGTGTGTGGCTGACACACCTGATGGCATTCAAAGGGACTTGGACAAGCTCGAAAAGTGGGCCCATGTGAACCTCATGAGATTCAACATAACCAAGTGCAAGGTCCTGCACCTGGGTTGGAGCAACCCCCAGTATCAAGACAGACTGGGTGATAAAGAGCTCCTAGCAGCCTTCCAGGACCTAAACAGGTCCCTGAGTTTGTGAGCCCTTCCTTCCCTAACCCACATCCCCCTCCTCTATTCAAAAAAATCCCACCAAACCAATAAACCAAGAAATCAAGAGTAAACTTGCTTTCCTCCTCTCTTGTTTGCTACTTTGGTGAGTGCATCTGGGCTCCCCCATTCCCTCCTGGTCTCCCCAGCCCAGGAATTGATGCGTGGGCTGTGGGCGCTGCAGTACAAGAGCAGGCTCCAGGAGTATCTTATTGTGGCCTTTCAGTACTTAGAGGGCTTCTTAGAAAGATGGGGACAGACTTTTTAGCAGGTCTTGTAGCAATAGGACAGGGGGTGATGGTTTTAAACTGAAAGAGGGTAGATTCAGACTAGGTAGAAGAAAGAAATGTTTTACAATGAGGGTGGTGAAACACTGAACCAGGCTGCCCAGCGAGATGGTTGATCTCCCGTGACTGTAAACATTCAAGGTCACGTTGGACAGGGTTTTGAGCACCCTGATCTAGGTGAAGATGTCCCTGCTCCTTGCATGGAGTTTGGACTAGATGACCTTTAAATGTCCCTTCCAACCCAAATCATTCTATGATTCTATTATAAATAACCAGAACTCAAAGTGTTAAAGTAATATTCACTTGACACATTCAGTTGCAACATCTAGGGCTGTATAAGGATAAAAATAGGTGGAGCTCCATGGTACTGAACCTAAATTAGTTCTCATATAAAGCTCACTTATTTGATGCCACCATCCAGGGCATTTGTGTATAATACTGCAACATAAAGTTTCAACATCTATATTTAGAAAATGGAGAGAAAGAGTAGGGTAGAACCACACTAATAGACTAGAAATTCGAATTTTATATGTTAGTCATCTTGTGGCCATTACAGTTACAAATGACACATTTGGATTTCATTAGTGATTGAGAAGGACCTAAGGACTGGCTTCCAGATAAATTCAGAACGCTTCAAATTGTGTAACATCAGAGCTCAGAAGTATTTGGAAAGGATGGAGAGGCCGCCATTTCATCTCTACTTCTGGAGAACAAAGGTGACATATGCTTAATATTACAGTCACTATCAAAAGACCAAAGAGTTAGGTTCAGACACAAGAAGAAAAGAACTGAAATTGTCTTGGGAGTTCCTTGACCCATTACATGAATACTTGAGTGAGTGCATGTATGCTGCACGAGTTGTGCATGTTCAAAATGTGAAGAACTGATCCATCATTTTTGCCATGATTATTTTTCACCAGTGTTTTCCATAAAGAGCCACAGGTGCAAAAGGAGATGTTTATTGCCCGATTATAGAGGTGGAACCACTGCTCAGAGCTCCCGCTTATATTTTTCAAGCTTCTTGCTGCATCCTCCAACTAGCTGTCTCAGTTTCAGCTGAAAGACACCAGCCAGTGCATTTATAGCAACTGAAACGGGTTGAATGAATGCTGCCTTTTCAAGACATACTATGTCCTCAGCTCGCAGGCATCACTATTCACTTTATTGCTTCTCCTGTCCCAATCAACAAATTTCCCTTAAAACTTAACCAAATTTAATGAATTTTCCTCATTTGTTATTCCCCCCTCTCTGTGTTTTATTTATTTTTCCAGGAATCCCTATGTCCTAGATTATAGAGGTAGAAGGCAGAAAAATAGCAGTGAGATTATTTTCTCAGCACTAAAGCAATGGGAATGACTAAGATACTAAAGCGCTAGATGTATGCTAAATAATTACACATTAATTTACAGTGTTCTATAAATTGATGAAATGGCATCACACTAAACTCCATGGTTCAAGTTCATCTTTTGTGTAACTCTACTTGATACCAAATACAGTTACAAGAATGAAAATAACACTCTATGCTGGATTAATTTTAAGCACCCTGTGCTTAAAAAACCTTTCATACACCTTTTTTGAACAGAATACTTTAATGGACTCCAAAAAGGTAAAACATTAGCAAGGTGAAAACTATTTATGTCTAACAGCAGTAGCTATAGCAGGACATCAACTTCTGTACACAGGAGGAATTTAAAAATTAAAATACGTTGGTATTTGTTACTGTCATAAATGCTGTTGAACTACCCAGTATTTAAATTAATAATTTAAGTGTTTGCCTAATGAACTGGACTTGATTACATTAAGGCATTCTCAATTAATTCTGACAGATCATCTTCTGAATTAGAATACAGAACCAGAATGGTTTATGGATTTCTGGTCAGTGTTCACTGAGTGAATATTTCTTCAACAATTAAAAATAGGCCTCTTCTAAAGTATAAGTGCTTAAAAAGCAATGAGTGAGAAAGTTAGAAAAAAGAAACAAAATAACAAGCAAGTGCAGCAAATTCTTCTCTTAACCATCCTGTCAGCTGGAAATTGGCAACTACAGTAAGTAGCAACAAGAAGTGACATGTAGTGAAAGAGACAAGCTACCTCTGGCAGCTATTAAAGGCATGTTAAGAGGTTAGAACCGACTGATACATAAACCTTCATAATATCATTCAGGAAGATAACTGGAAGCTTTAGAGAAAGACAAAAGAATAAGCCATAGACCTCTGTCATATTACAGGAAACCAATGCACAGTTTTGTCTCAAACCTACAATACAGTTAAGACATACTGAGCCTCAGAACGATAGGTGGGTTTTTTTAATTTTATTAGGCTAGCTCAACCTGTTGTTCTTATTCACTGCACTGGATTAGGCAGCTTGCTTCTCGGTGCTTTAAGTATTGGACTGGACATATGAGATTCTGCTTCACTTCAGAGCAGTTCACAGACCTCATGCAGGTCTTCGATTTTATAAGGAAATGAAAAACTTTCACTAGCCAGAGTTGAATTTTCATACCATATATTAACACTACTTTCCATCCTCTTCTCTTTTATCCATGTAACAGTTTATCTTTGGGCAATCTCTGTCCTTTCTATATGTGAGTTCTTTTTTTTTTTTTTTTTTTTTTTTTTTTTTTTAAAACCATTAAAACATCAAAAGTCTACTAGGACTGGATTGAGGGACAATTACAATGTAAAGCAAGGAGAAGAAAAAGAATTACTCAGTGTTAGGAATGAACAAGCCAGAGACATGATGGTAGATAAGAAGGCAACTCTTGATAGTTTCTGTTTTCTAGAAAATTATTTTTTAAATTACTCTCTAAATATTTTGTATTCAGGAAGGGTAGTTGGAGATATTTTATGCAAAACTAAAACAGTGCATAGAGAAAATAATCACATTAACGGACGTCACCTTCTTCTCTTTGTCTTAACAGTATCTTTTTTCCCAAGCTTAAAATTTTAATCCTGTGTGTTTTTCAGAGGGAACAGTATCCTTATACCTCTGCTTACTGTTTCAAAACTTACGCTACTGTGCACATCATGTCAATAAGGTGAGTCCTCATTAATCCTCATGGTAGTTTGGCTCATTTTGGAAGAAAAAAAAATAAAAAGATCACACTCCAATGTTATCCTTTGGTAACTCTTAGAAGAAAGGGAAAATTGGTGGTAATATTAAGCCAAAACTGTCTTTCCACTACCAGTAGCCATGTATTCGCGTCACATTTAAAAACTGAGATTGTGTAGGGAGGTGGGGAAGTATGCTGGAGAACTTTCTGTTCAAGAACATGCCACCTCCTACTCGCATTTTCAACATTATTCTCATGCCCAGCTCTAAGCTTACTGCAGGTTTGTAAAAATGAAGCTGTTCTCATCGTTAATAATTTTTCTAGATACTTTCATCTGCAGATTTCTATGTCTGTGACACTCAGTCAAAGCACTTGTCTGTCAACACCATGCTGTTAATCTGGGTAACTATCGTTCAGCATCTGCTAAACCGGTGATGGCAACTCATCTTCTAAAGCTGACGTATTTCACTACTCAGAGTCACACTAACGGCCATTTCATGGAGACAGTGATTAGGCCAAATTCATCTCTGGTCTCATTTTATCTCACTAGGGAACCTGACACATGGTGTCTTATCTCTGGCAGACCAAGAAAGCAAAGCAGAGAGGCACTGAGAGAGATATTTGGGTACTCAAAATTCCACAGACAATTCTACACATGTCAGAGCAGAAGAGCTTCAAAGCATAAAAGGTGCAAAACATTTGTGACTTGCACAAGGCCAGTTCAGAACTTTTAGCCTCTAGGCACTCCCTTACCATTACTGGGGTATTCTCAGGCTTTAACTCTTTCTGCTTGTTTGTTTGTGCCTAGGCAAATTAAGTCATACCTTGCCTTCACGTCCAATCTGGACCAGATATTCAGCTAATGTTCACTGACACAGCAAGCACAATTCATGTGTCCTGAAGAGGTTTTATCTGCACTCATCTGTACAAGCATAAAGATGTTGGCAGGTTTCCAACAACAGAACAAAAATTACCATTTCCTTAGTTTATTCACATTAATCTACTAAAACCATATATAATCAATTACAACATTTTTTTCTTGAAAGAATTAAACCACATATTAGAGAACATCACTTTTTTTCTTTCCATTATTCTTATATTTTTAATATATCTTAATTTCACACTTAATTTTTTGACCTACAATCCAATTCAGCACCAGGATATCTTACAGGACTTCTTCTAATGACCTAAGGAAGAGTAGAAATTTTAATACTGATTTTGGAAAATTTTACAAAGTGATCAATCTGTGGAAAAAAAAAATCAAAACGAAACAAACAACAACAACAACAAACCCCAACGAACAAACAAACAAAAAAAAAGCAAAAAACCCCCCAAATCCAAATGCCAACACTTAACGCATAGGAAGTAGTGCTTCATTTAAGTCTATTTTAAAGTCAAAAGCTATTTGTAAATGTCAAAATTTGTAGTTAACAGTGAATGCTATATTATGCCTTTTATTTTTCCCCGTAAGTTAGTCAGAAAAATTCGGAGACTTTTGTGGCATTGTCCATGAAAGAGCAAGAAATTCCTAGATGCCTAAAAATAGTAACTTCCTGATTTAAAAAACCTGTTAAACAGTTAAAATTATTCACAGCAAGAGTAGTCATTGAAATATCCACAATGCAGAAACATTGATGGTAAAATCATATGAATAAAAATTAAATGTACAGCACTGAAAGGTAACTTCTTACAGGAAAAAGAAGAAAACAAAATTTAATCGGACAATAGACTAGAATTCAATATTTCTAAAAGTATAAGAAAAGCCATAAACAACAATATAGAAAATGGAAAACCTGGATACATTTCAAAGAGAACTTTGAGATGTCTTAGGAACTACTGTTCAGAATGACTGAAGATTTATCACAGAGATGTCTACTATCCAGTTTGCAAGAGAACAATGAGATGTTTAATGCATCTTACTCAACATAAAAGAATATCAAAGAATAAGACACAACATTCACAAATACAAAGTTATTAATGCATGATTTCAAACTTATACTAGAACATTTTCACTGAGAACATTCTATTTACCAACTAGATAATGCAGAGGCAAATCAAGAAAGTATTCAACCACGGTTTAACACGGTCAATCATTTTCTTTTAGTTTAAGCATAAAATAGGCACTTTTTAATGAAAGTACTGTTACTTTGGGGTCTAACTTTGAAGCATTTTCTTTCAACTGAAGACACAATAAAGTGTGTCTATTTTTTGCAAGAGGTGACCATTATTTCTTGCATATGTTCCACATTTCTTTTTGAAACACATTGTAAGCAATTCAAACACCCCTCTTATTTTTAATTTTACAGATAACTAGCTGATGAGTAACTAACATAGTAAGATTACAATATTCTTACTACTGAGTCAATGGCAAAACACTGAGTCAACATTTGCCTCTGTTTCTGCTGATTTGCTTATACCTATTTGTAGTAGAAATTATTAATTCATACAAAAGATAACACCTATTAATCACTGGCTAACCTTTATGATTACAGAATTAACACTAAGAACAACTATCTTGTTTTCTTACTACTTGTAAGAAACTATGTGAAGCCTTTGGAGACAGAATTTGGCCACAAAATCATGACCAAAGTTTCAAGAGGAGTTTTACTTTGGCTAGTCCCAAAGTCCAGGTCCAGCAGTATGCGTGACCAGGCTTTTCAAAACACTGTGCACTCAATAGCTTCCAGCTGCATACTTTTAAAAGTTGCAGATTAAAACAGGAAACAAAACAAAACAAGAACTCCTAGTTACTGGTCAGTTCAAAGTATTTGAGATGTGAGATAGCGGATGCTTTGCACTTCCAAAAGTCTTAGTCTATCTGGAGCTCAAAATACACTGGTGAAAACATCAGAATAATCGGCAGTGCTGACTGAGCACTTTCTATATAAATCTACCAATCCAGGTTTTCAGATGAGCAAGAAACGGGAATCGATAATAAACGAGACTTAGAATGTTTTTCTTTGACAGACTTTTTCATCCAATTTCACATTCCATATACCTGCAAGCACCCCTATTTCAGGTGTGCAAGGAATACAAAATCAGAGCTCTGTTGTAATCTTCCCAATTTATCCTCCCACACACTCCACCTATTGAAACTTTGTTAGTATTCCACACTGCACCATTGTGCCTAAACCCCGTCCCATCCCACTGTTTTTTCCATGTCATCAATTACAGTGCTATTTTCAAAAGCCAGTGCAACACTGAAAATTAATACAAACAATTTCTAAAGAAATACAGATAAAACTGAAATGGTGGGTTTCTTTTTCTATGTGAAAATTGTGTTCGCTACGTTCTCCTAACTTACAAGGCTACCTTGCCTTACAAGGCAGAATCTTCTCCCGAGTTTAAGCCTCCAGTTTTCCTGTGCGGACTCACCATCATACTTACTTACAGAAATCTGTGCTGTATTTGTATTTTCATTTGACTCCATTATCAATTTAATTTACTTTCATAATACTTTGTAAAACCTACTATTTAACCATGACAATTGAGAAATTCTGTTTGACAGTTCCTTTCTGTTTCGTATATACATAATGCAAAAGCAAAAAATACTTGGCCATTTTTAAGCCTCCCTTAACAATGTGTTGACATCGACATTGTATATTCTTGTATATTCTCCACTACCCACTGCCACCTACTGCAGAATTAGGAGCAATGCAAATAGACCTACTTTTGAGAAACTCTAAAGTCAAATTGTAAATATAAACTTAAATGCTTAGTGTATTATCTATGCAGATATATGCAGCAATATATATGCATTATGGACTATTTTAGACCTGCGCTGAGTAGAATGGTTAGAATAACAAATGGTTAAGCACTGTTAGCTTAAATCTAAAAGCTAAATTGTTTCTCTGAACAGGTGTCACTTTTTTCCATATGTAATTAGTTGTACTGGTTCTAAAACATTTGTATAAATTATTGGGTTTTGGTTTATTTTTCAATTTAAAAATCCTTTGAAGTAGTCACCCTTTCTGTGTTTCTTTAGGGTTTAATGCATTTGATCTCTAAAATGCAATTGCAACTGTGAAGCTACCCCAGCTGAGACAGAGAGCTTGTACAACTGCTTCAGCCCTATCTTTTCATCAGCTGAATTACTTCCTAGGACTTATGTCAAATACCATAGGTTATGTAAGCATACATGTCATTTTAGGTTTATTTTTTGTATCAAAGAAACAAAAATCAAATTTGGTGAAAGTTAATCAGCAATTAAAAATGCATTTTTAGTTTGTCAGTATTCTAATTGCAAGCTTATTGAACCATAGCAATGAATTTAGTGTATTTATGGTAATAATGCAAGCTCATTTTCCCTGTAAAAAAATTTGGGAAAAAAAATATTTTAAATTGAAATTTAAATTTTGTGGCAAAATGGATCTCCCTAGTCCTTAAACCTACAAGTTGTACTACATCCAGTGGTTTTTTAGTATTCAGAAAACAATTTATTATTTTTTTTAAGTCCGTATTTGTCTTTAAAAGGTGTATTTGTCCAGGTACAAAACCATGAAAGATTACTTTTCTATTTCTGGTGTTCATGTTAGAATACATATCAGTTTTGACTTTCTGTAAGCGGTTTTTGTTTTTAACTAGTTTTCCAGAATAGAAATTCTAAAGGAGATTTTATCTTGCACATTTAAGAAAATGATATGTCTAACTGTTCAGACATAACACTAGTACAGTAATTGTCAATCGCATAAAGAATATCTGTGTTCAAGCTGCTGCTTCTGTTTAATGTCTGCTTGACTATCTCGAGCAGGAGATAGTTGTAGACCAAAGTCTCTTAATCACAAACCGTTTCTAAAAAATGCTTTAATATAAAAGACAAAATATTTGTTTGCTTACAGAACCTAGTAGTTTTTTAAACAATGCTTTAGGGGACAAAAAAAGATATGTTATAACAATCCTTTTTCAGTCTTCATAATTTCATGTTCATTAGTGCTATAGACACCTATCAGTTAAAAAGTAAATTAGAAAAACATATATTAAAGATTTTAAAACCACTATCTATTGATTCTAGTTACAGTTTCTTCTTGGTTTGAGATTTTTGTTTGTATAGAAGGAAAAGGAAAGGAATTATTTGTATGGTATCATGAGACTTCAGTTTTAAATATCAGAGTTCTGAATACCTTGCAGGTACAGTCACTGGAGCAAAGGGGTTGTTCTGAACACAGTTTTTTCTTTTATCCAACCAAGCAGAACTAGTAAAGACTATTTAATAGATTTGAGCTACGTTAAGCCTACACTAACTTGAAAAAAACAAGAACATGTACAGTAAATCTTAAATTTACATCAGATACATTGGGGTCAATGAAAACTTTCCTCTTAACATCAAGGAAATCCAGATTTGGCCTTTATGTCAGCATTAACACCTGTACCTTAGCTTCCCCACTGGACTTTGCACAAAGCAGTATGGCTGCCGAATGCATGTGCTTCAGACACCAAAAAGCTGTAAGGATCTTGCATGAAGCTGAATTATTTTGTTTTTACTGGATGCATCAAAATAGTCTTGCTTTTTATTTTGCGCTATGAATTTATTGTAGTTTTTACAACTCCTCACGTGAAGCAACATAGGAACACAATACTGAATCTAAATTTACAGAAATACATGACCACCACACTCAGCCTCACACATTTGCCATCAGGATAAATGATGCATAACTAAATGACTTCCAAGATAAAACAAAGTGACTTGGGATGAGGACTATTTCTGGAGGGAAGAATTCTTACCCTTACCCTGTGAATGGAGCTACTCCAAAGGTATGACACCTTTCTGAGGATTACTTTCTGGCTAGTTACCCTCAGTAAAAGATGACATGACATTCTTTTTTCCCAGTTGTTGCCACTGAATAGGCCCAGTATTTTACACATCCTGAGCAGTCAGTCCATGGTTGTGAAGAATAACTAGAGAAACCCAAAGAACACTTCTATAAGTGTGGACCAGGGACTCTTTCTCCCTTTCTCTTTAAATTTGCTCTGGTATCACACTTATTCACTTGTTCTTTAAACAGGCAATTTGAGTGTACCTTCAGCTAGTTTGTGGATGACACCAAGCTGAGTGGTGGCTTGATACTCTAGAGGAAAGGGATGCCATCCAGATGGACCTTGACAGGTTAGAGAGGTGGACCTGTGCAAACCTCCTGAAGTTCAATAAGGTCAAGTGCAAAGTCCTGCACCTGGGTTGGGGCAATCCCAAACATGGATACAGGCTGGGTGACGAGTAGATTGAGAGCAGCCCTGCGGAGGAGGACTTGGGGGGTTCTGGTGGGTGAAAAATGGAATATGAACTGGCAATGTACACTCGCAGCCCAGAAACCCAGTCGTATCCTGGGCTGCATCGAAAGCAGCGTGGCCAGCAGGTTGAGGGGTTGATTCTGCCCCTCTGCTCTGCTCTGGTAAGACCCACCTGGAGTTCTGTGTCCAGCTCGGGGGCCCCTGGCACAAGAAGGACATGGAGCTGTTGGAGCGAGTCCAGAAGAGGGCCAGGAAGATGATCAGGGGGTTGAAGCACCTCCCCTTTGAGGACAAGCTGAGAAGAAAAGGCTCTGGGGAGACCTGATAGCATCTTTCCAAGTACTTAAAGGGGGCCTAGAGGAAAGAGGAGGTGGGACTCTTTATCAGGGAGTCTACTGATAGGAGAAGACTTTTTAAGATAAGAGTGGATTTAGATTAGATCTAAGGAAGAAATTCTTCACTCTGAGCGTGCTGAGGCCCTGGAACAGGCTGCCCAGGGAAGCTGTAGATTCCCTCTCCCTGAAAGTGTTCACGGTCAGGCTGGATGGGGCTGTGAGCAAGCTGGTCTTGCAGAAGGTGTCCCTGCCCATGGCAGGCGGATTGGAACTAGATGATCTTTAAGGTCCTTTCCAACCCAAACCATTCTATGTTTCTATGATTCTGTAATTTAGATTCACTTCTCACTTTCACTTTCAAGCACACCTACTATATGTGGCATCCATTTTTTCCCTGTATGGCTAGTTAGCTTATCCATTTTTTCAAGCAAATTTCATTTTGGAGAGGATTCTTATACTGCCTCAAAAATTGATGTTTTTTTCTGAATTTGTCTTTTAAATAAAATTTGAATCTGTCTGTGTTTTACTGCTTTTTAATCATCTACAGATAGAAATGTTAAAAAAAAAGTCATTACATACTAGCTTAATTTAGATTCAGTTGAAATAAATTTTGAATTTGCAGTAACAACAAGTCTGCAAAAGTGTTTGTAACTGTCGCAGAGCTGTTTGAGGATCAAGATAATTACAGTATACAGGATAACAGAAAATATAATATACTGGCATCCTATGTCTATTCAGCTAATCTTCATGCTTTGACAGATGTTCAAATACAGTATTTTCATAAACTGACTTAAAAAAAAGTTATTCTCTTAATAGATATAAACAACATGATAAAGAACTCAAAGTATATAACCATTTAAATCACATTCAATGCAAAATAACCTTTAAAATGTAGTGGAGTCTCAAATGCTCACGGATTATGCTTATAGAAGACTTTAACTTAAAGATCAAGGTGCACACACAGCAAAACAATGTTATGAAACTAGCTAATATAAACTACAGTGTCACCTCTAATAACCAAGTAACAATGAGTTTCATTACAATTACTCTTTGATCCTCATTTCCAAAGGCTTTGGTATCGAAAGTAACTTTACTCTCCACA
This sequence comes from Podiceps cristatus, assembly GCA_000699545.1. Taxonomy (NCBI): domain Eukaryota; kingdom Metazoa; phylum Chordata; class Aves; order Podicipediformes; family Podicipedidae; genus Podiceps; species Podiceps cristatus. The sequence goes on from KL285387.1 coordinate 30,444, forward strand.
CTATTTTGAGGACTTAACTTTGTGTAAGACCTTACAGGTCTGTGAAAGAATTTGCTGCTGTACATAGCCAAGGTGTCCCTGCCCACCCACAAGTGCTACACACTGTTCTTTTGGGTGCCCTTATTTCATTTCACAGAACTGTAGTTACCATTCTAGCTTGTCCTCTAACATGGAATTTCTAGGAAAGGGAAACCATGCAATAGTTAATGCCTTGCTTCTCTCCCATTCTTGTCTTAAGTACTTGCCTATTTGAGAATAAAAACCAAAAGCTGCTCTGCACTGCAGAGACAGATACCATCTTACATCCCATTGAAAAAGAAACTGAGAAGCTGAGTTCAGTTGGACTTGTCTGGCAAATGTATTTTGGGATTGGGTTCTCCTCAGTTCCTGCAAAGCTTCCAGAAAAACTAACAATAGTTTTATGAAAAAATTGTGGGGTTTGGTTTTCTTTTCTTTTAAAGAATAAAACATTTTATTCAACAGTTATTCTTTTAAAAAGTATATTCATAGTAAAAATACCTATCTCTTGCAGTGTTGTTGTTGATGAAAAATGCTTAGTCCTACTTTTTAACATTAGATATCTTATTTTCTTCATCCCTCATTCTACAGTGTACCCTTTAGTGTTTGTTTTGTTTTTCCCTCTCTGTAGGCAAATGTTACCTAGAAAACATTATTTAAAGAGGCAACATTTTTTCACATTGTATAATAAACCAAATGGTGTTTTAAAAGCGTACACCACATACTTGAGTACAAATGCAGTGGTAGGAAACAAGAAGATACTCATCATTTTTTTGTGTTTCACTGATCTTAAGATTGACTTTAGCATCGCTGTATTATTACATATATATTTAGGTTTTCTAATGACTGCCATCATTTCCTTCTGACTTTCCAGAGTCACATAGCCATTTTGATAACTGGGAACTGCATTTCAGCATTGCCCTTTCTTTGAACACCTCCACCACACCCTTAATCATAGAGTAACTGAACTGACCAGGTGGCCAGCTTGATTTCAAAAAGTGCAAACTGAACACACTTTGTATTCCACGCTCCCCGTGACCAAATCATATCATGGCTTAATGCTTTTTTTCTTAGAAGTTAATTTCCTATAAATATTTTTCTGCTCCATGAATTATGCTATTTGGGATACTCTTTCCTCCTTCCACTTCCAACTATGTGTATTATCACTGGCTGACCTGTGCATGAGTTACTGTATTTTTCTTTACTCTGAAGTTACCAACTCCCATTCATTCAGGCTCATCTTAACAATTCACATCTTCCTCGTGACTAAATTTGAGCCAATTCATACACAATTCTAAAAGTCAAACATTTAAGCAGTCTGCATTAATGGCATTGCCAGTATTTGTTCTCCACTACTGACTGCACTCTAACAAGGACTGATCTATCGCTCCTTAACTAAGAGGTTTAGACTGAGAACCACAAAATTATTTCAGATCCTTTCTTCTATCAATTTATTTGAAAAAGCAACATCAAAATAGTTCAAGACCTAAATAAGTTATTTGCAATCAACCTCTTGAGCTGAAACAGAACCTCTTATTTTAGACATAGGTAACCTTCTAAGCAACAAGCATATGGAAATGTCAAGAACAATTCTGAGTCAAGGTCCAAGTATTAATCCCATTCAGTTACAGCCTGGCCATTCTTCCATGATATGGAAAAATATTTCTCAGGAACTATATAGCAGAAACTTTGTTCCTACTGCTTATAAATTGCCTTCTTCAATCAGTGTAGAAAGTTTTCTATGTAACTTTATAGGAAAATAATACCCATCTTTGTTTTAATCATCTTTGTTTACGTCCTAGTGTTCTGCCCGTTTTAAAGAGAATTTTTCTCAACACACCATGTTAATAAGACAGTTTACTTCTTCCCTTATGCAATACTTGAGTTTATCAGATAAAACTAAAACCATTGACTATGGAAATACTGAAAGACTCATTTCTTGATAATAAAGCAACGCTTTATTCCCACTAACATCTCTCAGCAAGTAAACGTTAAGTTGAATGTAGCTGCTTGGCAAAAAAGGTAAGACCCATTAAGGCAAAAGCATGTAGCTTAGTTGAGGAAAATCAGAGTATTTCTAAAAATGCTTGGATCAGCTTTTCATTCCCCAATGAATGGAAACACATACATACTCAGAACCTCATCTTTTACTCCCAGTTCTCCCGTCTCTCCTACAAACCACAATCTTAAGTCACCTGTTCATCAAGTACTTAAAATGTAGGTATTCAGAACATATCCACCCCCTCATGTGAGCATCCTGGCTGTATGTACTGTTACAATAATCCAGAATATGTGCATTGCAAGTATTTCTGATCTCAGATGTTCTAATCGGGTGATAATCTTTTAACAGATGTGAGGCTATTTCCCCCAGCTAAAGAAGGATAAACCTAGATTTAGCTAGTTATCCTGACAAGCACTAAAATTGGTAATAACAGCAACAAAAACTTGTAATTGTTCTAACCTTTCCTTTGAATATGTGTTCACTAAAACACATACCTCAGGGACATGACATGTTTTTAAAAAAACAAGCTTCTCTTCAGATGAAAGTGATAAGAGAACTGAAACCAGTTCATGGCTTGCAACATCATTCATCCTGGAATACAAATGCAGGTTTGCTGGTTGGCAGTACTAGGTAGTTCAAAATTCAAGAATACAGTAGGTAGAGCTGACGATGACATAAATGTTTCCTGACAACTAAAATCTATAATACTTACGAAGTGTGCATATGGTAGCAACTTACGGAAACAAATGCATTGCATTAGAAACTTACACAGTTTCTACTAAAACACATAATCAGACAATCCAGCAAAAAACATGGATCTCATCAACGACGATATTGTGCATTTAGTTTGCCAACTGATCTTTTTCTAGAGGCAGGTTCAAGCAAACTTGCTTGATTTATTTAGTTAGTCTTGTTAGTCTTAATCACACCCAAAAATGCAGGGCACAATTTAAGGGGGAAATATGTGCAGGGGGGTAACAGGAGAACAGGTCTAGTACATTCAGTATTTGGATTCATTTCTAGTGCAAAGGTACAAATCTCTTGGTACTTTTGCAAAGGATTTCTGGCCATTTCCAGCCTTCTCAGGAGACTGAGAAACCAGCCATCAGGATGAGGTTCTCGGGTAATTACAGGTCAGGAATCAGTGGCAGCCCTAACAGCCAGCTGTTGATTAAGGATAAAACTTAAGCCCTGTACAGAGGGCCTGAAAAAGTACTATACAAGATTTCATACAGTGCTTGAGCCCTGAACAATGTAACTACACATTTGTAAAGCCAAATACTACACCACCAGTCTCTTTTGTAGGGCAAACCAATCATTCTTTGCACTTCTTGCACTTATGGGCAATTAATTTAAGGCCTAAACTTGATCAAGACCATCCAAATCTTTTTTGTTTAGCAAAGACAAACCAAAAATCATTTTCTATGACAGAATGGTTGATCAAATGAGTAATTTGAGATGTTGCTTTGGAAAACTTTTACAACAAATAACAAGTTTACTGCTTCCCCCCCCCCATATGTTAACGTTGTATCATTCACTTATCTTGGTATCTAGATATGTGAATCTAGCAGCCTATTTGCTAATCTGTTCATCCAGGTGTCATTTTTAAATATATATGCAAGTTCCTCGATGAAGAAGAAAAATAAAAACTGTAAACAAACACTTCCAAAGTCACTCCTGATACTACAGCAGGAGATTGAGGCGATAAATGATATCCAGAGTATAGGTACATGCAGGTACCATGACAAGCAACTCATGGCCTTTACAAACAGGCATTCACAAGAGGCATTCCATGTGGTCATTGTGCCTCTTTACAGATCTGCCCACAAGCAACAGTGGCATTGCAACAGTATATGAAAAGTATGCCTTCTCAATAGATCTCATCTAGTAACGGTCTCCGTCTACAAATCAAAGTACCAGTTCCTTCGTTACAACCGCTTTCAGAAAGGGCCTTTCCAAAAAGATTTTATTTTCTAGCAAACTAGTGTAAGAACCAACCAGAAGTGCAGCATAAGTAATAATATGTACTGAAGCATATTCTAGACACTGATTTTGGAATACATAGAGGAGACATTTTAATTTGCACAGTCTTTTGTAACAGATTTAGGAACCAACTATACACAGTAACAGCAAGGTGTGGAGACACTTTACTGGTCCAGGGATAAAACCATGCATTTGTAACTGATGGACACAAGAACATTCTGCTGAAAACTAGATATATTAAAGTTTTATGCGTATGGAGCCTGAGAAAGAGGGATAAAACACTGCATTAATGTTATAGATTAACTTGACAAGACAGCTGATCCCATTGTGCTCACATTAAGTGAATACAAGGTTCACTGAGTGCTAACACAGAGAAGGAATTATTTTCTGTAGAGACTGCTCAGATAAATTCTGGTCAAAGTATTATTACCCTTGCATGTGAAAGCAATCTCTTGAAATGACATAAAAGTTATATTTTCCATTTTCTTTAATTTTTCTGACATTGATCTTATTAACTTGTGTTTAAAGTCTAGTCTTATAAGCATTTTTGTGATACTCAGTACAAACAGTAACTATTTTTCATATTCTGTGTTTTTTACCAAAATGAGAAAATAATCTAAAAAACATAAGTAAAATTACATAAGTAAATTAAGTGAGTATAAAACTTTCAAGTAAACCTAATAGTAAGGAAAATTCTGAAATAACTATTTTTAAACAAGTTCCTTTCAGGGCTAGATGTGATCACTAGCAAGGCCACTTGTCTAGAAGTGGTTTTATATACTAGTTATTTTTTAACTCCTAAATTCATCCATATAAGCACTTTTATAGTCGCAATGGTATGAATTATCTCTCTTTGGATTATTGGCACCCTCTCTGGATACCAAGGTCTTCCATCATGTATGCTTATGCTTAATTTTTCTAGTGTACACAATCCAATGTGATTACATGTGATTGTGGAATTAGGAATGAGCTAATTTTTTGGTCACAAATCTACTCTTTACTAATACTTTCTTTTGGTTTTTCAATAACACAATACGGAAAGTAATTATCACATAAATTTAAAAACAACAAATATTAAAAAAGAAAATAATTGTAAAATTCTTCCTAAAATTCTCTTCCATTATTTTAATGAGAGGCTAGCATAAAATGCATGAGATCTAGAAAGTAAAACTGTATAGGAAAGGAATCATTCCCTTTCAGTGTGTTGGATAACTTAAACAAAACGTAAGCACTGTGAAGGACAACAAAAAGGGCTTCTTTAAATATGTTAACAGCAAAAGGAGAATCAGAGATAACATTTATCTGTTGCTGGACAAGGTCTGTCACCTCACAAACAGAGATGCAGACAAAACAGAGATGCCTTTAGTATCTTCTTTGCCTCTGTCCTCAACATTGATGATGGGCCCTGGGACCCCTGGAACCCCATGTTGGAAGACTGTGACCGAGGGGATGATAAACTCCCACTTGACCCCGAGCTTGTTTGAGACTTTTTGAATATTATATATTGGCCATCTTTTGTGACCAGACACTCCAAGAACTGGAGGAAAACCTCATGGACTGGAGGAAAGTGTCCTAACTTCAAGAAGAGAAAGAAGGAGGGCCCTGGGAACTACAGGCTGGTGAGCCTCAGCTCGATCCCTGAGAATGCGATGGAGCAGCTAATCCTGGAAACCATCTCCAGGTACATGAAAGACAAGAAAATCATGAGGAGTAGTCAGCGTGGATGCACCAAAGGGAAGTCATGCTTGATCAACTTGATAACCATCTACAATGAAATTACTGGCCTGGTAGATGAGAGGAGAGCAGTGGATATTGTCTACCTAGACTGCATTAATGCTTTCAACAGTGTCCTGTAAGAAGCTCATACAGAAGTTGTTGAAGCATAGGCTGGACAGGCAGACAGTGAAATGGATTGAAAACTGACTGAATGGCCAGACCCAGAGCATGGTAATCAGAGGCACAAGGCTAGTTGGAGAACAGTAACTAGAGGGTGTACCCCTGCAGTCAATACTGGGGTCCAATCCTCTTCAACATCTTCATACTCATCTGGATGACGGGGCAGAGCACGCTCTCAGCGTTTGCTGACGACACCAAACTGGGCAGAGTGGCTGATACACTGGATGTTGTGCTGTCATCTAGAGGGACCCAGAGAGACTGGAGAAATGGGCTGACGGGAATCTCATGATTCGAACAAGGATAAGCGCAAAGTCCTGCCTGTGGAGAGAACAATCCCAGGCACCTATACATGCTGGAGGCTACCCAGCTGAAAAGCAGCTTGGCAGAAAAGGACCTAGGGGTCCTGGTGGACACCAAGTAGAATATGAGACAGCCATATGCCCTTGCAGCAAAGAAGACTAATGGTATCATGGGCTACATTAGTTAATGTATTGGCAGCAGGTCAAGTGAGGTGACCTACTCAGCGCTGGTGAGGCCATACCTGGAGTGCTGTGCCCAGTTTTGGATTCCTCAGTGCAAGACAGACATGGCCATGCTGGACAGAATCCAATGAACAGCCAGAAAGATGATTAAGGGCTTGGAACATCTCTCATGAGGAGAGGCTGAGAGCTGGGACACTTTAGCCTGAGAAGAGAAGGGTTGGGAGCATCTGATTGATCAATACCCGAAGGGAAGGTGTAAAGGCTCTTCTCAGTGGTACCCAGTGACAGGGCAAGAGAAAATGGGCACAAGCTGAAACACGGGAGGTTCTGTCTGGACATCAGGAAACACTACTTCACTGTGAGGGCGACTGAGCACTAGAACAAGTTGCCAATAGAGGTGGCGAAGCCTCCATCCTTGCAGGTGTTAGAAAATGGTCTGGACATGGTCCTGGGCAGCCTGCTCTAGGTGGGCCTGCTTGAGCACAGGGGTTGGACAAGATGACCTCCGGAAGTCCTTTCCAACCTCAACCATTCTGTGATTCTGTGACTGTGAGAACAGAAATTAAAACTAATGTTGTCATTTTATTGGAACTATATGGCAAAAATTAAAATCATCAAGCTTATAGAAATTCCGATTTTTGAGCCATTATAGTGGAAATGCTATGCAAGGTTTGATGCAAAACTTTAATTTGCAAGCAAAGATGATCTCCTGCCCCAAAATCAAGGATATCTCAATTTAGATCCTCAGCCACACATTTACAGGTATAATTTTGGATAAACCATTTACTCTCTCCCTTCTGCTTCTTATGGGCAAAATACAGGCAACAATTCACTGCGTCAGAGAGCATTTAGACTTGATTTTTTTTATCAGTAAATATTTTTATATATATGTGCACACACATACACTTGATGTAATTGAACTGGAATAGAATAATATCCATTTTGACAATTTCAAAAGTCAATTCAAAATTAATGTATGTGAAATGATCAGGCAGTGCACAGAACACCACAGAAAATTTAGGAACAGGTCACAGTAAAATGCACTTCTCCTTACATACCAAAATATACAGCTCACTGTATTTTTATTTTATGTTAGGTTCATGGTGTAACATCATATTTAGTTATACTGGTACAAAAGAAAAAGAAATGGAACAAGAGGTTGATAATGGAAGCTGCTTAAACTGTGACTCCTGACAAAAAGGTTATGTTCAAGAAACTACAGCTCAAGGTCTGAATTATCCTCTAGTAGTACCTAGTGCCATCCTTCTCTTCTTTGACTACGCTTACAGTCAAGAGGGATTAAACACTTAGAATTATGTGTAGTTCAGTACTTAAAATAGCCAAGGCTTAGGTGCTTAGCACTTTGATGAAGAATACCCTAAGTGGTACTTGCTTAAGTGGTAGAGGTGTTGGGAACAGCGTTTTGTGAGCTGCTTCTGCTCACGTTTCTCTTGCAACAATCTGTGGGTTTTGGGGCAGAAAGCAGTGAAACTGTGACATTCTTCCATACCTCCAGTAGTCTGCTCTTGGTATCGGGAAGGCTCATTTCTATGCAGAATTCAACTATAATGGATACAAAATCTTAACTAATGCTTAAAAACTAATTGAAATCTGCTATTCAAAACATATCTAATCTCACTTGTGTTCTGCAGAAGATAGCCCTGATACTTCAGTGTTAGAATCTGATTTATGTGACAGGCTCAAGGCAGCTCTGACCCCTCAGACCTTAACCCGAGTTCACTATTGCTTTGCCAGGGAGGCAGTGGTTAACACTTAGCAAGGAAGCTTTGTCGTCCTAAGATATTTTATAGGGCCAAAGAAAAGCTCACACACCTGGCTGGAAAAGTACCTTACCATTTCATGAGGATGTCTACATCTGTGCTATAGATGTAACACAATCTAGCTACCTCTAATTCCCTGACTACTGCAGAGAATGGAATACCTAGTGTTTGTCAGACCTTCCTGCTATCATTCTCATCATTACACAAAATTTGAGAGAGAATTAAAAGGATAGATATTCTAAGAAACTGATGCTGAAACACCTCAGTGACAATAAGAAACACAGATCAGTACTAGACATATTATGAAGCAAGACAAAGCCGAGATAGCAGTGCATTCGTATCAGATGACATTACTGAGGGTTCCTGCCATATTTCGTATTAGGAAAAAGAAAGGGATCTTAACCCAAATGTTCCTTCTCAGAAATGTAGACCACTGTACTTTCACTGTTATAAGCCAGGGAGGCTCTCCATTGGGGTGTTACTTGGATCTTTTCTTGCATTCAGAAATGTCCCAACTCACTATTGATGACCATAGCACAGATGCATTAATATACATTTTTGCACTACAGTTCAGCTAAGCAAAGTTCAGTCTTGCCTTTCCAATACTGTGTGAGATTGTCTGGAGAAACACTCTGTTATTAATTCTACTCAATTAATTTGAATTCACACAGGGTCTTAAGATTTCCTGTTGTCCCTTAACTATTAATCCAGTGCTAGCACTAATGCTTTCAGGGGATGTTGCCATCATTCGCCTAAATAGTAGTGCAACAAGCACTGGTAGATGAGCCAAAACCATTTTCATACAATGAGTAAAATTTCCAAAAGCACCTCAATGATTTGGGTAATGTTCACAGTGCTTCTCTATGAGAGATTTTAGGCCTTGCTGAAATCTCTCTCTATGAGGCTCTTACCTGTAAATGATCTAGAGATGATAGCCCACAGCTAGATCAATACTCCCATTGTATCAAAAAGTACTTGCTTAAATATGTAAACACTATGTATGTTTTTATGCCATTTAGAGTCCAAACTACCTACCAAACTACCTACCCTTACCTAAGGTAAGGGCTTGATGGGCTAGACATTCCGAAACCCCTTTCAGAACCTTGTCTTTCCATTAAATGCCCAGATAAATTTAGGCATATAGAGATATGATGTAGATAGATGAGAATAGAGTAATTGAAGCTATCCAATAGGGAAAAAAAACCCCACAACCCAAAAAAAACCCCAAAACCAAACCAAAAACCAATAACCAAAAAAAAAAAAAAACCAACCAACCACAACACACAAAAACCACATGAAGAGCTTTTTCTTAACTTTCCCCACTTTGTAAGACTTCAGCATCACCCTCAGAGACTGATGCTTATTTTCAGAAATAATCTAGGATTTAGATTACTCCCCTAGGTAAAGCGAGGGTTGGGTTAGTTAAGAAATTCTGTGCTGTTGTTATTTCTTTTAAACACAGTAACTAATCCATGAAAATTACAGAAGTAATTTACAGTAGAGGACTGAAGTTCCAGGCTCCTTTCTCTAAATAATTGCATTAATCCCTGAACTACAGTGCCTTGACGGTTCAATGTCCTTCCTCGTTTTCCCATTGAAATTGGAGTTCATTCCTGCAAAGTGACTCATGTTCAAAAGGAAAGGAAGATGATGCCATCCCCAAATTGCCCTAGCATAGTAAGTAGGAAATGAAAACTCAAAGAGCTTCTCTTTGCAAAGCGAACTGAGTGTAGGTTACCCACTTCCTGAGCAAATATTCTAAACATTAAGTACTGTTGTAAAAAGAAGGAGAACATCAGCATCACTGGATTCACTTTAAAAGGAAAGAGCAAAATCGGATCAATTTACTGAAAGAATGCCTAGAGTCACCTATTTTCAGCAAAGATGAAGCCTATGAATCCCAAGGGAACTGAGATCAGCTGTAAGCCTGACTTGAGGCCTAAAAAAATACATTTTATTTGACATTCCACATTTAGATTCAACAGTTATAATTTATAACATTAGTTGTTTCTTAATCCATGAGATATGATTTATAACATTACTTCTTTATTGATGCATTTCAGTCATTGTATGCCAGCCTTTCTCACTCAGTGTGGGAATACAGGCTGTCTGCTATTCTCAAGATAGATTTGTGACTTTGGTCAAAGTCAGGGTATTTTATTTCCTTTAAGATGCCAACACCACTCACTCATTAAATGAGTGAACCAAAAATGTTCCATGGCTTTCACTAATAATACTAAAAAAGTAATTGAAAATAAAGAAGTAGCAGCTATTGTAATTAAAATATAGAAGGCATCTGCATAAATAGGGAAATTCACTGCTGCTGTGAGAGCCCACTGATTCTGGTGAAATTCAAGACACCGGAAAAAAAATTGGTCCAAAATGTTCATCTTCATTGATTATGTTTCATTAAACACAAAAACCCTTTCAAACTCTCAGGTCACTCTGGCAGAGAATTGATGACGGTCTGTGCTTAATTACAGAATATTGTCTAACATAAACTGATATCAAATCATTGTACGTCTCTGTTAATTAATGAGATAGACCAGACACATTTACTCTTCTCTTGATTTTAGTCAGATATTGGAATGAATTTTTAAAGCAACTGTTAAAGTAAATAAAAGTGAAGAGTTGACTGATAAGGCCATCGCTGAAGGAATCCTTTAGGAATATCACCACCAGACTGGGTGGAACATAACTTACAATTCTGACCCATATTTGGTATAATAGCTAATCCTTTCCCTCTGAAAAATTAAGCTCTGATCCATCTACCATGAATTCAATTGAGAAAGGAAAGGAACTGGGTACTACGCAAACAAATATCCTTGTGAAATACAGATCCTCAGACAGAGACACTCACCTGTCAGTACTGGCAAGGGCTAATTTAGTATGTTTAGTGATTACTTTTTCTAACTGTAGCTTGTTTCGATTATGTCTTGAGATAAAGAAGTGCTAGAACACTATGGCATATGTCATTGCTGCTGTGCTACTTCTGCAATTCACTGCAATTAACTTGTGGCTTATCTTTTTTATAATACCAGCATTTCCTTCTTTCTGAGCAAAAATGAATGCACTACACAGTAGCACATACTCTCCTATTATGATCTTTCTTCTTTACTCTGGGGATTATCTCACTATTTAGATTTGAATACTCTCCATCTTGCCCTATTTTTATCCAGCAGAAGCTAACAGAAGTAATTCCATTACAAAGTTTTGAAGTCTTTAAAAAATGCCATTGGAAACAATTATTTTAAGAAGAAAAGCAACTGTGGAGACAGTTTTCCTTCCAGAAACATCTGATAGAAAATGTGTTTATCAGCCCTAGTGTGTATTTATAAGCTAAAATAATTAAAATACAATATCAATTAAAGAAACAGATGTAGATGTGGGAAAGGACTGTAGCATATGTTTAGAATCATGTGCGCATGTGCCCATTTGTGAAAGATACTCTGTCAACATTTTTTTAAATGTAAAGCCAGCATTTCAACCACAATTATTAAATGTGGCTACAGACAGAAAAAAGTTACTAGGCAAAAGTTTTATTCAGTAGATCTGTTCTCCATATGTAGTCAGTCCAAATGTACTCACTTAAGTGATAAAAATAAATTGTCACCGTTTTTTACTCCTGTTAGCTCTGTACAGCCAAATACAGCTAGGAGGAAGTGAGCTGTATTCTATTTTAACTCCTGCACCACCAACAGATGATCTAGTTGTCGAATCTGTATTATTGATGATACCATACAAGCCAGAAAGCACACAGCTTGACTGTGCAAAAAGACATGATGCAAAGGATGTGGTTTAATTAGGCCATGGCTTTATTAAATCATCTGGCAACATTACCCAGCACTATGTCATACAGAGCAGGTCATCACTCTTTCATTGATTGTTCCAGCCTATTTTGAAGGTTGCTGTCAACTTTCCCTCCTTCCAGACTAATTCCAGCTGTTGCTGGGGCCTCATCATTTTCTCGTATGTACCCTCAAGGGTGCTACCTGTTAAGCTGACATATTTTGAACCTAACCTTCTGGCCTAGACAACTGTGGCCTTTAAAAAGGTAGAGAGAACTTCCAAACCACCACAGGTGACCACTGTGTGTCAAGGAGTCAGGGTTTCTTTCCCCCTAGGCCTCGTGGAAGGCATCAAACAACACATTATATGCAACAGGTCATAAAAAGGAATAAGAGGTAATTCTGCTTTGACTTGAAGGTAATGGTCACTGACAAGCACAAAAAGGCTCATAAGGGTAAAGAGCTGACTATATTTCTTCAGAAGTAGCATTCAATCCTTCAACATCTTTTCTCTAAGTAAGGTCCCTCAGTGATTCATCAACTCAAGGAAGAAGAGAGCAATAGAAGAACTAAATATGGTTTCCCACTGTAAGTGAGATCAAAACTTCTTTATCCATAGACTTCAAAGAACACTTTTAGATTTCAGTTTGCAAATGGGCATTAGAAAATAGCTTAGTTTCTCTATGAGCTTTTACACAGTGATTATAGCCTTCCCTTCTTTGCCAGGAAATGCTCCTTGAACAGAGGATGTCTGAGGGACAAAATTAGAAGACATGTCAAGCTCATGACAGAAGAATGGTCAAAGCTTCACTACAGCTATTCTCATCTAGCTGAACAGACCTTTACAATGTGGAGCCAACTGATCAGAGAAAACAGGTCATCTAGTCCTTTATCTAAACCAGTCATAACAGATATTTCTTTAAATTTGTGGTTCTATTAAAAATGCTTTTAGTGGAAAATCTTGCTCCTAGTGTCTCACTACTGACTTCCCAACCTCTCCTCAAGCTCTTGCCTTCAATTTTCCTGAAATAAATGTTTGCACTCTTCTTAAACTGGATACGTAAAATGACAACATTAATTTTAATTTCTGTTCTCACAGTCACAGAATCACAGAATGGTTGAGGTTGGAAAGGACTTCCGGAGGTCATCTTGTCCAACCCCTGTGCTCAAGCAGGCCCACCTAGAGCAGGCTGCCCAGGACCATGTCCAGACCATTTTCTAACACCTGCAAGGATGGAGGCTTCGCCACCTCTATTGGCAACTTGTTCTAGTGCTCAGTCGCCCTCACAGTGAAGTAGTGTTTCCTGATGTCCAGACAGAACCTCCCGTGTTTCAGCTTGTGCCCATTTTCTCTTGCCCTGTCACTGGGTACCACTGAGAAGAGCCTTTACACCTTCCCTTCGGGTATTGATCAATCAGATGCTCCCAACCCTTCTCTTCTCAGGCTAAAGTGTCCCAGCTCTCAGCCTCTCCTCATGAGAGATGTTCCAGGCCCTTAATCATCTTTCTGGCTGTTCATTGGATTCTGTCCAGTAAGGCCATGCCTGTCTGTTACCAGGGTGCCTAGAACTAGATACAAAGTAACTTTACAAAGCAGGATTTTATGTTAGGTCAGGTTAGAAAACAGAAGTAGTAAACTGCATTGGACAGCAGCATAACTCTGGATGTAGATACAGATTAATTTGTTGTTACAAACTATCAGGAATGGAGATTCCACAAGTGCCCCCATCTCTAACTACATAAGATCAGATGGTCTCCCAGCAGCTTGGACTACTGTAAAGAATGGGGAAATAGTGCTGGACGATTTATCTTTGCTATGCAAAGTGGACATTACATGTAGAAATACCTGAATGTGTACAAATAGCTGAAAAATGGCCAAAAAGAAGATGGAGTCAGGCTATTTCCAGTGGTGCGCAGTGACAGGGCAAGAGGAAATAGTCACAAACTGGAGCACAGGAGGTCCTGTCAGAATATCAGAAAACACTTTTTTCCTGTGAGGGTGAATAAGCACTAGCACAGACTGCCCAGAGAGGCTGTGGAGTCTCCATTCTTGGGGATATTCAAAATTCATCTGGATATGGTCCTTTGTGGTCTGCCGTAGGTGACCTTGCTTGAGCAGGGGGCTGGCCAAGATGACCTTCAGGTTGCTTCCGACCTCAACCATTCTGTGATTCTGAGTGCAAACGTGGTGGGTGGTAAGTGGCAAAATGAGCAAATTTCATAGGTGATCAAAGGGTAATACATACGTTGCCTCAAAGACAAGCTGCCATTCTCATTTTTATATTTTATGCTTTCCAATATTGTTGCTTTCCCTAGCATCTGAGAAACTCAAAATTCACATATTCTCATAGCAATTAGATGTCCTGAAGAATTATTAACCCATTGTACTGATAATGGACTGCAATTGGTAACTGCTTGAGAATCTTTAGTTATAACTAGCAACTGGCTGGACGTAATTTCATTGATTAAGAAAACCAAGCAAACAAAAATTCACACAGAAAATCAGAAATCAGATCTTCTGACAACCAGCTCTATGTCTTAATCTCAAAGCCTCATCTATTATCCTTGAGAACAATTTCTTTGTTCCTTTCTACTGACTATTTGCATATAAATATTGTGTATCCCATTTTACTTATATACATAAGAAAATACTGTAGGTAGTAGTTTGGTATTTGAAACTGGTATCTAGAAGCCAGCTTCACATGCCGCACTGCTGTCTCCTCGTGACATATATAAATACACAGTAGCTACAATATACTTCCACATCCTTAGATGGTTTAACTTGCTGTATTTTCAATGAGGTACATTTAAAAGAAGAGGATGCTTGGCACCACATGCATAATTTTGATGAATAGACAAAACGTTCTCATCTAAAGTATGCTCACTTTATTAAAGAGAGTAATCTAATCTTAGCCTTTATTCTGTTAAATCAGTCATGTGTGACCCATTACTAACCCACTAACATGGAATGTAACTCGAAAGCCAAAGAATTATTCCCACCATATTGCTTATCAGAGAACTGGAAAATAGGTATATACTGTATTTTCTTGTTTAATCATTCTTGTTGGTGATTTATTGGCAAAGACACTACATTTGTGCATCTCTTTCAGCCTCTCCATCTGTTAATTCTAATTATCTTCTTTCTATGTTTACATCATTCACATGTCCTATTTGTGTACATATATACAGAACCAACCAGGGTGCCACTGAAGAAATATAAAAACTATTTAGTGAATATCCAAGCAAAGGTATGATACTGGAAGAAAGCCTTGCACTGTTTTTCTGTTCTAAACAGTTAAATTACTTGACAATTTGACTGAGGCCCACTGAAGTTCCTAGGTATATAGAAGAGCTTACAATATGGGTGCTAGAGTTCTTGTTTTATGTTCCAAGAAAAAAAAAATATCCTACTTTTGCTGAAGATAGCACTTGCACTTATTTCTTTAGTTTAGAAAGTGCTTTGAGACAACCTAAGAAGAGATGTGTAGGAGAAGCTTACGACAGTTAGAAAAGAGAACTGTGTAGTCTGGTTCTCAGGAAATCATAAAACTGCTATTGTATCTTGGGCTTTCTTTTGGGAATTTATTGGCCTAATATCTGGCAAAAGGGCAGATGAATACTGTGAGACAAATATTTCAAACTAACATTTCGGAATGTGTTTTCAATCTGTAGTAGCAAGATATTATAAAAGACAACTAGGCCTAATCTGAGTGAAAAATACAAGATGATGTTGCTTTTTTGTTTTTGTTTGGTTGGTTTGGTTTTTTTTTTCATTTCGTGCTTAAGACTTTTATCATTGCTCCTCCCTTCCCCAAGCCAGAAATTTAATTTGAAATTTTGGTTGCTTCAGCCTTGATCTTAGAAATTGCTTTTGAGCAGAGACACCTATGAATCTTCACACAATGTAAAGGTAAGGTCAATTTAATCTGTGAGTTTCTGATTAAGAGATATAGATCCTCACTTCCTTTAAACAAACAAACAACTTAAACTGTGCTTATTTTACTACTAAAAGTCCAATTCACATGAAGACAATAAAAATTACTTTAATAAATTATAACTGTGAATGGACAATAATTGCCAAGTCACACTGAAATGTTTCTCCCCAAATAGGATCACTTTCAAACACTGGTTAGAGAATGGTTATTCTAACCCAGTAAAGCTTAAACTATGGAAGAATCTAAAATAGTATTCACACACATCTCTAAGAATGCCACTATGCAGTACAAGTAAAATAAACAGGATAAACAGCTTTCCAGGGTTCTTAGAAAGCATAAAAAGAGATGCATTACACATTGCAGTGGAATCTTTTTAGCTGTTCTGATCATTATAGCTATAAGAGACTTTGTTATTTATTCAAAACAACTTAAAGCAACTCTAAAGGTCCCAGTGTGATGTTTTCACTTCTAATTTTCATAAAATGTTGATAAGAGTGGAATCAAACTAGTTACTTATCAGTCTTGATGTTGGCATAATGTGACTGGAAATGTACTATTTGTAATTACTTGAAAGGAAACAAATTACCTTTAAGAGGAAAACCATAGGTAGAAATTGCAGAAATTAGATGTGTTAGGCTGCTCTTAAAAAAAAAAAAAAAAAAAAAAAAAAAAAAAAGTACCTGTTATTTAACTTGCATTCTATGAGAAATAATATGTATGCAAACCAAGGGCAAGCACGTCCTAGTAAAAGCATGGACTTGATGACTGAGCAGACTCTTTTAATCTATAATTTCTATGAAACATAGTAACAGCAAGTGACCTTTTAATAGGATTTGTTCCATGTCTGTGCTCTTGGAAACACAATAGCAGTTGGAGGAACTGACTGATGCTAAACTTTCATTTAAAAACCCTCAAAATCAGAGCTTTTTCTTTTTTTCTCCCACCACTACTATCTGCCTAGCTATCTTAAGATAAGCATATGGAATAAGTATGTTTCCCAAAGTAGAATCATCACAGCTAAATCAGCACCGCTATTGTGTTTTATATCAGC
This sequence comes from Podiceps cristatus, assembly GCA_000699545.1. Lineage (NCBI taxonomy): Eukaryota > Metazoa > Chordata > Aves > Podicipediformes > Podicipedidae > Podiceps > Podiceps cristatus. The sequence continues at coordinate 47,380 of KL285387.1, forward strand.
AGACAACCTAAACAAGGAATCACTTAAAGTAAATTCCAGTCAGTTACTGTATATCTCTAGACTCCAAAGCCAGAAAGGATCACACTGGTTGTTTCATCTTTAAAAATACACAGTAGAATTTCCCCCAGAAGTGGAATTAAAGCAAACAATTTTAAAAATTCAGTGTTAGGAGTGAGCCTACTAACTCCCCTGGTTAGCTGTTTCAGTGAACCACCTTCAACATTAAAATACTCAGATCTATATCCAGGTGAAAATATTGGAATTTCAAACAGCAGAGAGACAGAAGAGATGAAATTCAATCTAATAGTCCTGAACCAAGATGATGGGCTGCTATTCTTTAATAGTTGCTCATCTTTACCAAGAAATATATCAGTAAGAGCAGGAAAGTTATGGCTAGAACACAATTTCTACGTAAAGTATGGTGGCTGCAAATGGAACTGAAAATACTGAGGAGACCATATGACAAACTCACTGTATGATGTTTTACTGGATGATAAAAGGGATGGACTGTTGCAAAATACAGCAGTTGTTGTCTTCTAGCTATACCTCAGTCCATACACTGCTGAACATACAGTGATGCACAGACAGTTTTCACAGCATAGAATAGGATGGAAATAAAGTCATATTGCTCACCTTGCCATGACAGAAAGCTCGCCATGATACTCTTTTCCACCACACATTTCATAATTGAAAACCAAAACATGGTCCCTTGCTTTCACTAAACCATGACTCAAGAGGACTTGAACTGTGAAACCATCTCCTTTCCATCTCTCATACTTGGCTTATTAATTGGAAAACTAGGTCATTTCAAATCTAAGAAATGAATTTCAAAAAATAACCATAGCAACATCATAACCCCAGGACACTTAAGAGCAACGATTTATTTTTCCATCTAAAAATACAACTGCCCTGCCTTTTATCTCTCTGAGGGACAAAGGGATAAAAATATTGCATTACTCTTCCTTTCTTGGTACCTGTGTTTCTGTAGGGTATGGGCCCTGACCTCAGACTTCCCAATGGTGACAGTCAGTGAAATTAAGTGTTACTGTCCTTGCAATCTTGAAAGCCAAGAGGCTAAGGAAAGAAAGGATCATCACCTAGCAGTATCATGCTCTGAGACAGGACATGTGAAGCTAAATTTCCTCAGCCTCTAGCCTGTGCCTATGCTACAAGGAAATCCTCCTTACCAAGACAGAAAAGGGTTTAGTTAGGTGATAATAATGATCTGCTCACAGTAGAACTTATTTGCCTACACAATACATTACTGAGGTATTTGCATGATGGAGAAGGAATTCTCACCATTTACGTTGATTGCAGTGGTAAATCTATACTACCAGGGCAAAAACCCTTTCAGATGCAAATTCAAATCCTTTAAATGTCACATTCCCATTTCAATATTTTTACAGCAATACATACACACACCAAACATTCATATTTACAGATTAAATGAATGCGACTGATGAAAAAGGAGACTAAAATGGCCTCTTATCAATACCAAACTCCTCCATTAGCTTTCTTGTCAGTCTTCGTTATTTCTTTTCAGGAAAGCGACTGCTGTTATGTGATGTTACTTACCTGCATTATCCATCTAGCCTGAGCAGACCCACGGGTAATACCAAGATATTACTTTTCCTTATTTTCTAATGATAAAGAGGGTTCCTTTGTAATGACCAGATCGGCCCCACTTTAATCACTTCCTATTGTTTTTGTGCATGGGAAGATTTAACAGCTCATTGACTATGTTGACTTATAATCTGCACAGGGGAAACAATGTTGTAGCTCATCAAATGTAATCAGCTGCTAATTGAAAGGAAATGAAATTTTAAAATTATATGGCACCTTCCAATGAGGCAGTATAACAAAAGCTATTTATAGTTTCTGTGAGCCAGCACCTCTTCAGTCTCCAAACTGCAGTCACCTCAAAGGCGGACATTTGGTAGAGGACAGCACAAGTATTCCTGGAAAAGCGTATCATTTTACTGGGCACATAATTTCACTTTCCAAAAAGAACAATCACACGAAACAAAGGCATGTCAGAATGGATGTGACTGTCCTGACATTCAGACAAAAAGAATAGGCCTAATAGTTCTCCTTAAGTATAAAACATAACTATAATGTATGTTTCCACAAGTTATTCCGCATCTTCAAAATAATTTCTCTTATTAAAAGATCAACATTAGCATTCTTAATATCAAGAGAAAGGACAGCTCCAGAACACATCAGTAGCTCCACTTCTCCATTTTTTGCATATTTACTTAGCGCTGTCTCTACTCAATAGCTTAATCTAATAAAACCATATTATGTCCCAATATAGCTGAAGCAATGTATATATCATAACCTAGTTTTTCTAAAACTGATTTGTTTTCTTCAGCCAGGTTTAAAGAAACACACTTTTCAGAAAGCTTTGGAAAATTCCTGTATGAAACACATGCACCTTTAATGTTCATCAGTTTAAGCACCTAAAGACAGTCGTCACATATGACCTTTTAAAACCTTTTGCTTTGAGATAGGTACCTTTCATTTTCCCATATTCCCTTGATTCATGGCTGTTCACGCAGACCAACCTGCATTCATGAGTCAAATGCTACAGGAGCATACCATCCATTGTGTAAAAACAGTGAAAAGCAATTTAATCTCTTTCTCAGTTTATGATTAGCATTCTCATTCCAATTTTTCACAAGGAAAAAAAGGTGGGGAGGGGAGAACAAACAAACAAAAAAAATACCTTAATCCAGGGAATCGTTCAGTCTGTATTTTGCTACTTAGAATAAATATGACATGTAGAAATAGCAACAATGATGCTATTGCAGATATTCTGTCCTAGATTGGGTCTTGAAACCAAAGAAACATCATGTGGAGTATGTGCATACTGCTATATATATATATATGCTATACACATATGATGTCCTCAAACTAGAATGTGATGTGAAAACTGTTGTGGGAACAAAACCAAAACTTTCTGTAATTTAGCTGCAGTGAAAACTACACAGAATTACAGCCTGAACTGTAAGAATTACCTATAGGTATTTCATTGTGTCTTATTATTAGAAGTAAACAAAATACTTTCAACTTCAGAGAAAGAGTAAATTTTGAAAAGGTTGTTTTATCAAAGCTAGAATGCAGAGATGCAGTTGGTTTGACAGGAATGTTTTATTTGGCAACAAGTGAGGAAAGGGGTCTTCAGACACCCCAACCTAGTCAAGCACCTTTCTACTTTAACTTAATTCCATTTTTTTCAAAAAGTGTTCAGGAGATCTGTTTTCACTCCATTGGAGAAGATAAATTCTGAAACTTCAGACATTGCCAGAAAATTAGATTTTCATCCTTTGGTTAGTTCTTCCCATAATTTCTTGCCTAAATCCTTTCAGTGACAATTGAAAACAAAAATGTTCATGATTACATGCAAATGTGTGTGTA